>JAJOOS010020150.1:0-28691 GCA_029582725.1 Solanum chiquidenum | reverse complement strand
AACCATGTTCTTGTTTTCTTTCTTTTAAAACCACTTTAAAAAATAAAAATGTAGGAAATATTTTTTTTCTTGTTAATCTCATCTTATCAATTAAAATAGAATAACTTCATGAACCCTTTCGACAGATAATATATGTCATTTATATAAGATCATAGTATATCCATCATTAATTTATATTTATATAACGATAAAATATAATTATAATAAAATAAGAAATATTTTCATTTTTAATTTTTTCTTGAATTGAAGTAAGATAAACATTTGTTAATTTAAAAAATATTATTAGAAATAGAATATGTTGAAAATAAAATAAATAATATATTTATTTGAAAAAATGAGCATTTTTTTACACAAAATAACAATAAGGGCATTTTTGGACCAAAGTATTGACGGAAAGGACATTTTTGGACCAAACTACAAACGGAGGGCATTTTTGTTCCTTTCACATAGTTTAAGAGCATTTTTGACCCTTTTCCCTTAATTAAATGTCTAATATTTGAAATTATTTTCTAAGTAATATAATATCTAAAAACATATTATTGATAAGTATACTACTTCCATCCCGAATTGACTATTTTTCTAATTTGATTTTTTAAAATTTTCCGTCACTTTAAATATGTGATTTAAAATTATAATTACTTTACTATGAAGAATGCACAAAGTTTACATGATAATTCCAACAATCCACTTTTATGTTAAAGTGATAAATTATTAAACTACACTTTTTAATGAGCCTGAAAATACTTGATGCAATAGTTCAAAATGGAATAGGAGAAGTAATTACTCCCTCCGTTCCTTTTTATATGTCATCCTTACTATAAATAGTTAGTCCATAATACTTGTCATTTCATAAAATCAATGCATAAATTACAATATTTTTCCTATTTTACCCTTGTGAGTTATTAGCCTTGAAAATATACATTTGACCAATATAGAAAAACTAAGTAAATAATTCATGTTCATTGGTCAAATTAATTAATCAAAATAAATTAAATCATATTCATTGATTGAAAAGTTGACTTCAAGAAAAATTAAATACGGGTAAAATAGTAAACTTACTTAATTTCTTAATGCACGTGAAATAAAAAATGGTGACATATAAATATGAACGGAGGGGGTAGTATACAAAATAATTGGATACAAATGAAATTGTTAATTAAAACAATTTTTAGCTACACAAATAAAATAAGGACAAAAAGTTACTCATTTTGAACTCCGTAATGCATTAATAGAGCATTTATGGAAGAAACGTAATAATCTTGAAAGTTGAATATTAAAATTTAAAATAACTTTTTCAATGATGCAATATTTATTATGTAATTGTATTTCGTCAATGATTTCATTTTGATTTGAATTGTTCGTTTATATGTATTATATATAATATTTGTTGCAATTTATGTTATTTAGAAATTTAGAATAAAATAATTTTTTATTAAATGAAAGATTTGATAAGAAGAAAATTTTATATTACATGAAGATTATATAGATTATAGGGTGATTATTGAAATAGGAAAATAAAATTGAAATAGAAATAATAATATAATATTGAGGAAAGACAAAAAAGATTCTTTTTTAGAGAGTAAAATAGAGAATTGGATTGGAGTTGATTGTCTGAAAAAATAGAGAACTCTATATTTGGAGAGTAAAATAGAGAATAGGGTTGGAGATGCCCTTAGCATGCAAGAAATGTATTTCTCCAAACCTGGGCATTTGTTATAAAGGAGATGTTAAACACATGGATGTCAGTCGATGTAAATTGATTAGTGTGAAAACTCTTGATGTTATCCCTTCACTAACAAGTTTCATTACTACAACTTTGCATCAAGTTGGTGGCTGCACTCTCTGGTTTTAACCTCCAAGGGTTCACCTTAACATGTCATTTAGGAAAGGAAGAAAAAGGCTTCCAATCCAAGCCTTCAGTTTTCCAAGTGGACTAAGAAGGTCCATGTTCATACTGTTTGCGGAAATCTATGCCATGAAATAGATAGAAACTCATGACACTCCCGTGTATCCAAAGAAGGAAGAAAAGGAAAGGATGAATCAAGCACTCAATTACTGACATCAAATCATAGGGAAGATGACACAAAAGGAGAACAATGATGGGGAAGTATCAAAAAGAGTACCTTCCATTTTGGTTTCCCTTCTGTCTCCAGAGAGACCTCGTCGATGAAAGATGCAAGCTCATTAAACATGACTTCACATATTTCAAGATGGGCGTGGCCAAGAGCCATGGTAGCTGCATGCTAAAACAAGCAAAAAGAACAAATTATTTGACACATTGATAACATACAATGAGAAGTTCTGATTCTCTCCTACTTCTCTCAGCATCATGAAATACTAACACACAAACCATCACCCATATTCCTAGGCTCTTATTCTCAGAAAAATATTTCAGAGACACAAAACTTTGAACAGCTTTTTCAATATCTACGCATATGACAGTATATAGAGGATCTCCTGATAATAACCAGTGTCATCACAGGGAACAGCTCAAGGATTATTTATCAAACTGAAAACATAAATTGTAACTTGATATCAGCCCAGTGTTTATTTAGTGTATTTTCCAATTCTTACAAATAAACTCTGGTGCTTTAACATTCTTTCAAGTTCCAAAGGCATTATATGTTTGTCCTAGATAGAGGCTGCAGGAAGTTTGAAGACCAAAATTCAGTCAAAGGATTCTTAAATACTCATGAAATACAAGAATAAAGAGAAACGACACCAACTTCATTACACTGATCTCAATCGCAAGTCTTCAACAATCGAAAATCTTAATACCATCAGTCATTTAAGATTAGATTGTTAATATATTATCCTATGCGTTAACATTTACATCGAGAAATAAACACATACAGAGCCTAACAACCTTATTACCACCTGAAAGCTTTTATGTAGCCACTACTTACTATATTTGGTTCGGAACCAGACTTTAAGGATGGGAAGATTAGGAGAAAAAGTTCTTTTGTAGCTGCTGAACCACCACCTTCTTTACTATCAGGTGGACATGAGCATGCAAACATTCCATACATCAGCCACTGATCTAGCTTATTATCTGTGTCCTGTGATTGATAAGCCTTTCCGCCCAAATCAGAAGGAGTGATATGAGCAAGCCGCTGAATAACTTCCAGTCTGCAGGTAGCAAACAAAGTGGAACATTTAGTCATCTGCATAAACTGCTTGAATTCGAAATTTTGAAAAACAGGAGCTTCATCAATGAATAGGAAATTGAACATGAAATATTTGTCATCTCTGATAAAGAACAAAATGGCACAGTCGAAGGAATGTATCAAGGTAAAACACCAAATAAATACAATGTTCATCTCATCCCAAAAAATAGCAGACGTGTATTCCATGTCAAATTGCATGCATAGATTTTTTCTTGCAGAGAAGAGACTCTAATTCATGATTCTAAGGACAAGTAAAGAAATTTTTTTAACATGAATCTTTTTTCTTCTATCAGCAGTATTATAGTTGGACCAAACTATTACACACAAATCATTCTACAACAGAATTGTTTAGACTTTCCCAAGTATACCCAAAAAATCGCTTATAAAAGATAAATGATGCTTAAAGGCACAACTTTCACGTCTTAGATCTCCATACACAAATGGCTTACTTTGCATCCTGAACAGAACTTGGACACAGCTCAGCAGCATACTTGACAAGCCCACTAAGACAACGAGCCCATCTGTGCTTATCGGGGCTATCAAATAGTATAGATTGGAGAGTAACATCAGGGGGTACAGGATCAGACTCTCGCCTCAGATCAAATGGATGCCCTGAATCCCAGTAACAGCTCTGAACTATATCATCCTGCAAAAACAAATAGCTCCTTACCAGATAAATACCTGAATTTCTTAATCAGAAATAACAGAGGTACCTGAATGCTCAGAATGCACTACAAAGGAAAGAGATGTTACATACCCCATTCTCTTCTAAAACATCAATTATAAATATGGGTTCAGCTTCATTTCTCAAGATATGATCTGATCGATCGTGCAATGAAAGTTCCCTAATATCGTTTCGCAAGGCACGGACACAACGCAGTAACTCCAGTGCTGTGTGTCGAATCTGACTATCCACAGAACTAAGGAATATAAGACCAACTGCATCTATCTCCGAAGCATGAAATTCAATTGTTTGGGAGTGATGGAAAGAAGACTTCTTGAATCCCTCAGTTCTCTGAACACGCTTTGCATCTGAAACATCATACTCCACCCTATCGTCAGTTAGGCAAGCTCTCCAGAAACACATAAGTTCCAAAAGGCGCTTCAGAGACGTTTGAATGAGAAGAGGGAACTCATCTGGAAGACGCATAATAAAGTTTGACATCCCTCTCATAACTGCAAATCGACGATGTGGAAGGTATCTTACAATGCGATTGAGTACCTGTACAGCTTCCTCACGCACACATGGATCAATACTGATACCATGTTGAGGTATTATCCCGGTTATTTTATCACTTCGGTCAACTTCTTCGATCAGATATGGTATACACTTCAGAACTGAGCGGAATAGATAACCCTGAGACTTTTCCTTTATTACAGCATCTGTGGCACAAAAGCATTTATATTACACCAATTTGGCACAAAATTCCCTTTGAGACAATCTAGAGGCAATTCGAATGAAGAGATCCAAAGATAAGATAAGAAAATATTCTCTAGGGGATTAACGGTATGTGAAAAGGCAAGTATACTAAGAGGTATGGCCAAAAAGATGTTGGATGGTGAACAAACATCTAAAGGTTTCAATTACAAAATTCAAATCATAAACGTTGATTTGGTTTGTATAATGTTTATTGCTACATTACAATCCAACACATGACTTCTCTCCAAACAAAAAAAAACGCTGAATGTTGTAAGGATTGCAAATTTAAGCAAAGTGAGGTGGGCTCTAAAACACTTCAAGGCAACCCTTGGGGCTCAAGTCACATTATACTAATCCCTTAAAAGGTGATATATTTGTCTAGTGAATATCTTATGTCTTGAGTTGTCAAACTGTAATAACACATTTTCAATGCTCTGCACCTTATAATGTCCAATTTTTGCACCCATAAACACTTAACTCTTGATTATTTTTTAGTATTTGACTGAAAATAATCTTTAATTTATTTTCTAAATTTGGTGACTTAGTATGTCTTTATTTAGAACGTATATTTAACAAAATCGCTGAACATATTGCTTTTGAGCTCAGTATATTTTTCAACATTTTTTATCGGAATATATTTAAAATGTCTTTTCACATTTTAAATTTGTGTGTTCTATTTTTTAAATAAAAAAATAAAATATGCACAATGCCTCGGAGCTAACACCTCACTCTAGTTGTTGTATTCTCCTATGAACCTCATATTGTACTGTGGACAACCTAAATAAGAAATCATATATTTGCTCCAGCATTACCCTTTTGTGTAACTATCTTTGGTTAGAATCGATATAAGACAAAAATAAATAAGAAATCATATCTTTGGTCATCATTGATTTTTTTAATTGATAAATATATTTGGTGAGAATTGTTATACTAGCTAGGAAGACCCAAGACCCGGAAACCAGGTTAACAAATCCAGGACCTGCCTACTTGTTTGAAAGGAGAGGAAGTTGTAAGGCATAGCCAGTAGGAGGCAGCAAGGCTTCAGAACAAAGCCACGGGGAAGGGAGCTTGGTTATATCTTGTCTCAAGTACATCAGTCACAATATGTTATCATTCACATCACAGAGAAACAAAGGAACATGTATTCAACCAAAAGTATATTTCTCGTATTTGCATTACCCACCACAAGACATCTGAGTCCCAAAATCATATTGAGAACTGCCCAAATCAGAGTTCTACCTGTGTGAGGATTACATAGGCAATGTTTGGTGTATTTTAGTTGCGAAAATCCACATATACTTCAGAGTTCAGTGATTCATAGTTCAAATGGCATATATCAATATATATATGAACAGACAGAGAAAGCAAAGAATTCAACGAGGCTTGACCAACTTAAGTAATGTATGCGGCGTCAAAGATGTATGTCTCTATAGGTCTATTGTGAGAATAACAGCTGACCAACAAACAATGTCTTCTGAGCAGTGAGAAAAGCATCTCAAAAAGATTGTAAATAAACCAAAATATTTACAAAGTTCTTATATTGAATTCTGAGAAATTGGCAAAATCAAGTATGCAACTCAACCATACATACGCAAGCTCATATAAAGGTTCAAGAACATAAGCTACGTATTTAAGATGATTACCAATGGTGGTCCTTGAGGAAGTAAGAAGAGCCTGGCTGTAGGTCTTGTGACAAGATCTCAAAACTGACTCAATTGCAGCCTTCACTTTTGGGATGTAGTGGCCAATACCACGAGCTGTCAATTTTGGTCATAACAAAATGATGACTCCAGAATAACAAGGCCAAAACAATGAACAAAAGAATACCAAGAAACTAAGGGGACTATATTTACCATGAAGAATTTCCAATCCAACATGCTGGCTGGTAGGAGACATGACAATGGCAAGCAAAGCACGAAGACCAATAACTTTGGCTTCACTCGGACTATCTGGCTTCAGCAATTCCAAGATCGTATGGTTCATAGCAAAATCAATGTTGTGTTCAGCAATGGTCACACAGAATTCTACTAGTTTATCATGTTGCACATCTTGGGTAAGCATGCCTTTTCTGAGAACTGTAAGGAGTTGGGACGACACACTGTCTAGGTAATCCCATACACGATTTGGAGGCTGGGAATCACCATGAACACTCAGGTAAAATCTTAAGACGCGGTGTAAACAGTCTAAAGCCATGAATCGGTGGCTCTTGTCCTACAGAAAGACCAATGTTATATTATTCTTTCAATGATCTTACCCATAGCAACTGCATAAGTAGATACATGACTCAGTTGATGCAAAAGAGAAAGTGAGAAGCAACTACAGTAACTTTTTACTTTGTTCCCAAAGCTTACCCTCAAATGCTTATAGAGTTGCTCCATATGAGGACCAAAGTTACTGAGGAAAAAATGCGGATCACCAAGACACAGGAGAAGTGTAACTAAAGGATAGCCAACCTGGGTTGCAAAACATATACAAATTAGAGTAAACAGAATGAGAAAAAAGCAACCAGAAAACATTGTCCAGAAACAAAAGTGTAAGAAAACAGCATGCACTGTGGACAACAGAATGAGAAAGGGACAACTTGGTCAAGAAGTCAGGAAACATTAAAGTAGTCCAGCTAAAATATTTTGAGACTTTTCTATAGGTTAATTTGATCTGCTATTCACCTCATCTATTTTTCATCTTAGATGGAAAAACACCAGAGTAAGACAGGTGGAAGTTCTCAAAAATCTAATTGGACTTTTTAAGATGCTTACAGCAATATGTTTGCTTTGCTTGTCCATCCAATGCATGAGCTGAACCCTTATTCGTGCCACAGCTTCATACCATAAAGTTAGTGCAGGATCTATGAATGAAGGAGGCCATTGACCTTTTCCACTATCTGCAAGAGGCGCTAAGATGTTTGATAGCATATTGCATAAGGCATGATGAAGTTCGCTTTTTCGTTTATGTGGAGCACGATTAAGTGGGTTAGCTTTAGCCACAAAGGAAGCTGAAGCATTCAGTCCACCCTCTGTCTTTACCTGGAAATATCTTTATCTTTATAGTACCTCAATGCAAATTAATTCAGTCAAATAAAATACCGCATACCCCAAGCTTCAAGTAGCGCATTCCATTTATAATACTTAGTGTTTCACTTCTAGCAACACTAGTATCTATCCGCCGTGTGTTGAGTTCCATGAAGAAGCGCTCTGTCACTGAACTAAATCTGGTGACAGAGAAAGGGGAAACGTTAACACCTCACATTAATGAAACACGTGGCTGAACTTGACATTCTCACTGATCAATCATTTGTGAAGTGAAGTACACAAACTGTATGATGTGTATAGGGTCAGGTTTTACTGCTCACATACAACTCTCATGAAACTTGTTATTTATCCTTGTTAAAATAAATTCCATTCAAGTTGGGATCAAGTGAGTGAGTTTGAAAATATTGGACTATAAAGGTAGGAGTACAATTCACTTACCTGATCCTTGATAAGGCACCAAGGAGTTGGGCAACCAAGTCCAGAAGAAGCCCCCTTAAATCAACCAATGAAGGGTAATCAACCTGGCTAACAACCCTGCAATAATAAAGTGTCACAATACCACAAAAACTTCAAGGTCAATAGCCTTATTTCCATTATTCTACCATCTGACACAAGAATGAGAATAAGTCAAGGTCGATCACAGATAGTCTCTCTTGGTCATTGCAATGGCAATAAAAACATATTTATAGAGAGCAAAGTTATAACGCTTGGAAAGATACAAAAACCTGATCTTCATAGTATCACAAGCCTACAAGACAGGAGTCCTCCAGTTTAATGCCGAAACATCTATTTTTATTTTTTTTGAACAAGTAACATTTGTATTATAACTCAGTACTTAGGTAGTGCTAAACACCTTTACAGCAAGTCAAAGCATAGCAATATAATAAAGAACTCCTAATCCTAGCATGACTCTTAACACTTGAGGATATTTTCTGCATCTATAGGAGACTTCTTTGTACACCAAAAACACAAAAGAAGAATACAATCTGTTTTAATTTTCTGCACTGTTCTACTCCTGTCTTCGAAACACCTAGCATTTCTTTCATTCCAGATGGTCCACCATATACAAGCTGGTATGGTTCTCCAGTAGCTCCTGTTTTTAGCTCCCTTCCCAGCTTCTTCCCAACTAGATAGAGTGTCAACAATCTTGCTAGGCATTGTCCATTGTATGCCTCTGAGATTAATGAAAATCTTCCATAGCTGGTCAGTGATTCTGAAATGCAAAAACAAATGCCCCACTGCCGTGTGACTAAGATAGTGTTCCTCTTTCTTAGGTTTTCATGTTTCAAGACAGCTTCTTTTGCTAACAACCATGAGAAATATGCCACCTTCAAAGGTGCTTTGGTTCTCCATATTTGTTTCCATGGCTACATAGAGTTTCGTGCCACTGTTGAGTTCAGAAGTTTGTACCCTGAACTTACTTTGTATGCCCCTTTGTTGTGCCCATTCCACCATAGTCTGCCCACCCCATTCTTTAGACCTTGAAAAGCTTCAAGAGTTTTGAAGAACTCAATCAGTCTAGAAATTTCCCAATCATTCAAGTTTCTTCTGAAATGTAATTCCCAGCCTTGGAATGCCCACATGTCAGCTATTGTTCTGTTCTTGTGGATAACTAAATCAAACAGATCAGGGAACTTCTCTGCAAGACTTAACCACCTATCTTTCCAGAAGATAGTTTTATTACCATCACATACACTAATGGTAGTGTGGTTAAGTAAAATGGGCCACCAATTTCTGATAGATCTCCAAACAGTGATACCATAAGGATTGTTTGCTTGTTCAGTCATCCACCCATCCAATGCTCCATACTTTGTTCTGATCACATTTTTTCATAGAGAGTGTCTCATGGGCGTATCTCCACAACCACCTTCATTTTCAAAGCTTTACTTTGGTTCTTCAGATTTTTAATGCGTAGGCCACCTTGTTTCTTTCTTGAGATGAGTTCTTACCACTTGACTAAGTGATAACCTTTCCTGGTATTATTTCCTTGCCAAAAAAAGGCTATCCTGATTTGGTCTAGCCACTGTATTGCCTTGCTAGGATGGGGAAAAGGGTAAGCATGTAGGTTGGGAGAGCATCTAACACAGCATGGATCAAAGTGAGTCTCCCCCCTTAGACAAGTATTGAACTTCCATCTTGATAATTTCCTCTCACATCTTTCCAGAACATTGTCCCAAATTCCCTTGGACCTCGATTGGCCCCCCAATGGCATCCCTAGATATATAGAGGGTAGGGTTCCAACTTCTCCTCCCAAAATTGAGGTCAATGTTTGGGACATTGTAAATGGGATAAATGTGACTTTTCTCCTAATTAATGTGCAAACCTGAGAATCCTTCAAAGAGTACTAAGATTACTCTTAAGAATCTTAATTGTTCCTCTTCTGCACCACAGAAAATCAATGTATCATCTGTGTATTCTATGTATTGTAGATGTGTCACCTCTAGACTTTCTCGATTGTTTTTAGCCACTTCAAACCAGATAACCAGCCATTGACCTTTGTTGTCTTAATCATATTATTAAGACCCTCCATGGCTAGGATGAACAGAAAAGGGGACAGAGGGTCCCCTTGTCTTATTCACCTTTGTGCTGCAAAAAAACCTTTCGGTGATCCATTAATCACTACTGAGAACTTTACAGTTGAGATGCAAAATCTGATACACTTCTCCCCAAATCCCATTCTCCTGAGGGTGTTGATTAGAAACCCCCAATTCACATGATCATATGCTTTTTCTATACGTTGTTATGTGTCTCAGGATCTGTTTGGAATGGGTCAGAGACTTCAGCTGATTGTTAGGAGATTAGTTTTCTTTTAGTCATTATCCTAATAACTAGTTATAGGTGTTCCTATTTTCTAGGCAAGTTAGCAGTCTTTTAGCAGTCCATTTTCTGTTTCAATTGTACTGCTCCTCTACTTATTTAATCAGCTTACAGTTCAATAAAGATTATTTCTTGAATGGTCTACTGCAGGAAGAAGTATATGTTGAGCAGCCAGAAGGGTTCAACGTACCAGGACATGAGGATGTGGTTTATCTGTTAAAGTAAGCTCTATACGGACTAAAGCAAGCTCCTAGAGCTTGGTACAGCTGTGTCGATAACCATTTGCTAGACTTAGGTTTTGAATAAAGCTCAGGTCAATCGACTCTTTATGTCAAGAAAGTTGTCTCTAACCTTCTTATTATTTCTCTGTATGTCAACGATTTACTTGTGACAGGAAATAATACAGGGCTGATTGAAGAATTCAAAGAGGAGATGATGAAAGTCTTTGAGATGACTGATCTTTGAGAGATGACTTATTTTCTGGGAATGGAGATCAAGCAAACTAAGAATGAAGTCTTTGTTTGTCAAAAGAAATGTATGAAGGAGATTCTAAAAAGATTTAGAATGGAAGAATGCAAAAGTGTGAGTACTCCAATTAATCAAAAAGAAAAGCTGCAAAAGGATGATGGAGTTGAACTAGTTGATGAAGGAGTATATTGAAGTTTAATTGGATGTTTGATGTATCTCACAACAACAAGGCCTGACATCTTGTTTCCTGTGAGTGTTTTATCCAGGTTTTTAAGTTGTGCAAGTGAATTGCACATGATGGCTGTCAAAAGAGTGGTTAGGTATTTTAAAGGAACTCTAACCTATGGCATCAGATTTAGCAAAAGTCAGAATTTCAAACTCCGTGGAATTTTGATAGTGATTGGGGCGGGTCAACTGGTGATATGAAAAGCACATCTGGTTATTGTTTCACTTTTGGATCAGGGTGTTTCTCATGGTGCTCAAAGAAACAGGAAATAGTAGCACAATCACCAGTTGAAGCAGAATTCATCGCAGCAGCCACTGTTAATCAAGCACTATGGGTTAGGAAAATTTTGATCAATTTGCAGTTGGAGCAATCAAAAAGCACTGAGATCCTTGTGGATAATCAAGCTGCCATAGCCATATCCAAAGATCCCGTGTTTCATGGAAGGACCAAGCACTTCAACATCAAGTTTTATTTCTCGAGGGAAGTTTATAAAACAGTGAAGTGGTTTACTCTATTGCAATCCAGAGAATCAAGTGGCGGACATTTTTACAAAGTCATTTCATGTTAGCAGATTCGAATATCTTAGAGAAAGCTGGGAGTTTGCAGCTCCTAATTTAGGAGGAGATGTGGTTACGTGTCTCAGGATCTGTTTGGAATGGGGCAGAGACTTCAGCTGATTGTTAGGAGATTAATTTTCTTTTAGTCATTATCCTAATAACTAGTTATAGTTGTTCCTATTTTCTAGGCATGTTAGCAATCTTTTAGCAGTCCATGTTCAATTTTAATGTCATTCTCAACTCTATCCCTGACTGGGTCTTTGATTTCAGGCCCTTTTGAGGAGGGTATCTTTTTGGTTAATATCAACCCGGCTCGCATCATCCGGTCTTTCTTAGTTGACTACTTTTTTATTGCAATTTGAAGTTCTCTAGTTACTCCTGCACAAGCAACAACAGTTATGGATTTGATTGAGGGGCGCTGGGAAGAATGGATCGGTGAGATGCCCTTGAAGATGACTTACGCAGCTCTGGAAGGACATGAGTGGAGAATTGTCACCGGATTTGATCCAAAAAACAATGTTCCGTTTCAGTTGTATTGCTCCTCTACTTATTTAATCAGCTTGAAGTTCAATAAAGATTATTCTTCTGATTCAATTCATCTTGCTATTTTAGTTTTAACAACACTATATCCAATTTGCATACGATTCCAGGCATCTTTTGTGATAGTCTTGAGTCTACTGCTTCATTAGCTATCAATATTGCACCCATAATTTGTCTGCCTTGAATGAAAGTCATTTGTTGGGAGTCTACCAGTTTATCCATCACCCCTTTGATCCTTTCGGTCAACACTTTAGACAAAAGCTTGTAGAAACTGCCTATCAAGCTAATTGGTCTAAAATCTTTTAATTCCTTAGCCCCTTCCTTTTTGGGAATCAGTGCAATATATGTTGCATTGAAGCTCTTTTCAAATATCTCATGTTCATAGAAGTTGTGTAAGTAATTCATAATGTCATGTTTTAGAACTTCCCAGCATTTGACGAAGAAGCCCATTGTGCATCCATCAGGTCCAGGGGCTTTATGTATAGAACTTTTTGAGGCAGCTGAGCACCTCCTCCTCAAATTTGGCTTGTAATTGTACTTTTTTTGCTTCTGAGACTGTAGGACAGTTTATCATGTTTCCTACTGGTCTCCATTTCTCTGTTTCTGTGTACAACTTCTAATAGAACTGTATGATCTCCTTTGTTACTTTGTCTACTTCCAGTTAGTCAATACAATTACTTCTTTTATGTGCATTAGTTGAATTGTGGAAGAACTTAGAGTTGTTGTCACCTTCTTTTAGCCACAAAATTCTGGATCTTTGCCTCCATGCAGTCTCTTCGTTCTTGTGTAGCTCTTCATACTCCAAGAGAGTAGTTGCCTTTAATGCAACCTCTTCCTCTGTTTAGTGCTCTATTATCAATAATAAAGTCCAGAGTTGTCATCTTGTTTAACAGATTGGATCTTTGCAAAAACAGATTTCCTTTTTCTTCCTTACTCCACTCCTTGAGCTTACCCTTCAGTGCTTTCAATCTACATGCTAAAATGTAGTCTGATTTCCCTGTGTATGCAAAAGAATTCTACCAAGACCTGATTTTGTCTATAAATCCCTCAGTGTTTAGCCACCAATTTTTATCCCCTTACCCCACTTCACTATGCTAGAACAAAAAGTACACTTTAGGAGAGGCATGCCCTCTCGAAATAACCAGAGCCAGTTCCACAGAACTTTTTATGCACATGAAATTAATTAAGAATTGTGTCACTTGAAAGTTAGAGGTGAGGTAACAAGAAGGTTTGAACAATGTATGTCCTATCTGAACATGTCACTGTAGAGATGAATAAATTTCAAATAAAAAAATTTAGGCATACCATAGAAACAAAATAATAGGAATACCAAGATCGGATTTGTGATTCTAGTATAGAGAGAAGAAACAAACTAGGGACCAAATAGAAGTGGAGCAAAACAGCTGTCAGTATTTATAGCTTTCATTCTGGAAAAAATGAAAAGGAAGTTGAGTGCCATGAATTTATGTATTAGCTTGACTAGTCATTACCTGTCTGCATTTATTAACCAATCGAAAACAAAATTTTCAAGCCCGATCCATAGCTTCTCTGCAGTTTGGAAAAGCACATTAAACTTAATAGAACTTGACTAGCTACCTAGGGAAAGGAATATTTGTTGATGACATTAACTCTACAAATGTACCTGTAAGTCCTTCTTGTGGACAACACTCTACGAAGCGAATACATGCAGAGCAAAAGATACATTCCACAGCAAGCTAAATCATCCAAGAAGCATGTCAGACGCTTCCAACAGAAACTTACAGATTTAGGATTATTTACTATATGATACAGTTCAGGTACAAACATGAATATTTTACAAAAATAGAACAATACATATTCTTTTCTTTGCTTGGACAATTGAGTTTTAAAAAAGGTACTTCGAAATAAGGGATAAAATTGAGACTTTTGAGATCCATTTCTCATAAGTGAATTGTTTTCTTTGTAGTTCTCTTCAAACATCTTGTAGTGAATTTCATAAGAACTAAAATTGAAGAGCTGTTGAGTATTGATGAAATTTGATGATAAACAAACACAATGTGCTTTGTGTATTGATTGTGATATGTGAAATGAGAACCAGGTCCTTAAGACTCATACGAGTGTGTAGCGACACAAGTCCTGTGCTGATATATTTTAGGAAACATATCAGTGTGTCTGACTGTCTTCATTCAAATTCCTGTAATATATTTGGGGTAATTACACAAGATTTTTCTAACAAATTGAGTTGTAAAAGGATTCTAAGTATAGCCAACCCTGTGGCTATTTTGGGTAAGATGCAGCCTAGGAATCCTTCACTGAAAAAGAATCCGATTGATTTGGTTTCATTTCCAGGAGTCCTCCTTTGAAAAGAACTAAGGATTAATTGGTTTCCTTACCTGCATGCTTACTAACGAGATTGGTACATATTGTGTGTACTGTTTTGCAGATTATTGAGAGACCGTGCAAGCAGTTCAGAGCATTCAAGCAATTCATTTTTGTACTTTTTTGGCCTAAAAGTAAGTGATTAAAAGCACCTTTTATCTTTCCCAAACACTACAAAAATGAGAAAAAGAGCTTAAAATCCAAAAGAACTTAAAATAAGCCAATCCAAACACCCTCTTAGAGTTTTGGCTTAGATTGCAGGAGTTGTAATATGATTTTGGCTCATTCTGTTCAGTGGAGTACGGGGGTAGGTCATGATTTTTACACTTTTTGAGCCAAGTGGTTTTCCACGTTAAATCGTGTGTTCATTATTACACTGCACTTTTACAGTTTTTAGTTGTTTAACTAAATATTAATAAGAATAAGGTGCGTTGGAGGCAAACATTAGGAGGTGAAGAAAATTTGGTACGACCCAATTCACACAAACACACACTAGAGTCCCTGTAAAGGTAAAAGGATGAGGATCCTATTCACCTGAAGAAAATCCTTAGGCAGTCATTTTTTAACAATCTCAAGCCTTCAGGTATAAGACTTCTGTTCCATGTAATCTAAAAATAGTCCATAAGACTAATTATAGAGGGGGATATACTTGCGAGATAACTTTATGAGGAAAAGTCATTATACTTTTTAGGGTTCTTTTCTTCTTTTTCTCATCTTAGGCATTAGTTGCTAAAGACCCTTATTTTGGGGCTGCGGATACGAATGATTGTTTAGTATTAAATTTTATGAATTGAAGTTGGTTATCATATAAGTTGTTCTTTTGTTCTTGATTTAATATTTTGTGATTGGCCACCATTGAAATAAATGTATTGTCCGAATTGAACTCGGGAGAGGAATAAGAGGATAGAACGTGGGACAAAAGGAGCATGATCTTCTCTAGAAATTAGGGTTGATTTGTATCTAGGATAGGGATATACCTAGAGACCTTTCTTGGTTACTAAACAAGATGTAAACTTAATGCTCCACAATTGGTTCAGTTTATCCCCACTCAACGATGTAGTTAGACTGTCAATTGTGGTAGGCGATTAGAGGTCGGGAGACCATTATCATACATTCAACTTTGTAAATCAGCGATTCGATAACTAATTGAAGTCCATAGAAGAAGATACTATGCATGAATTCTAAGTAAGTTGCAGCCCTGATTTTCCCAATCATTAGTATACGTCTTTTATTCTTGCATTCTAATAAGGTAAATTCTTTTGGCACTCTTGAATAAATAATTAGACTAGAATAATTTAGTAAAACTAATTAATCGACAAGTCATTTGGGTTCGATAATCTGGCTCTTTTAGAGCCACTATATTACTTGCGCGACCACGTACACTTGCGTGTGCAATTGGAAGCAACAAGTTTTTGGCGCCACTGCCGGGAACTTGGAAATTAATTGTTTTTCTAGGCTATATTTTTCTTTTAATTTATTTAAGTTTTTTTTTAAAAAAAAATAATAAAAGAAAAAAAATGTGGTGAACTTAATTGTGTCGTGCCGCGATGTCAAATTAGATGCTTATTGGGAAGCAACCCAATTTGTAGTGTAGCTTCTTATTTTTTTTTTTTTTTTTTTTTAGTGTCACTTCTTTTTGTGTTATTTTTGCAGAATAGGGGAAGTCTGAGTACCCAAGAATTTGAAGCAAAGGAGCATGTTTGAGCTTAAGTGTAGGGTGTGTACAACCTTTGATGAAAAAAATCGAGAGAACATGCTACTAGCTAGGCCTAGAGGCCTCAGGGAGTTCTTTCTTTCACTCTTAGCTTATGTATTGAATTGTTGCACTGGGACAGTGAAATGTTTTAAGTGTGGAGTGGGGAATGAATTCCTAGTTTTTACTGTTTTATTGAGTCTTTTCTTTTTTACGATGGGTTCCTCGGCTTTTGTTTTTGGTTCTTTTCCTGAGGATAGTCCCTTTGAACCAAGTAATTTTTTTCTTTTTATTTTTATTTTGTTGCAGAGAAAAGAAAACACCCTTTTGATTTGTTTGATACTTGTTATTTGGGCCTAATTTTGACTAGTACTTTTTTGTGAATGCTTGATTACTAATGAAATTGCAGACTTTTTGACACTTTGACACTGAAGCTCATGGTTGTGACTTTGTATATAACTTATTTTATTTTACAGTTTGTTATGACCCTGTTTCTCTTAGAAGTAGAATTGATTCATCTTGATTGATACTCGTGTCATGTGTGGTGAGAATTTGCATCTCAGTCTAGAACTTGTCCTGCATGTTATTGAAGCAAAATAAAAAGTGTTGCTTTGTTTAGGAGATGATATTAGGCTTTCTTTGATTTGTCTTCGTACACAACTCTGAGAGGAAGTTAGCTAGCATCAAAGCGTAACAAATGTTAGAGAATGTCAAATCATAAATACTTGTGGTGACTTGCTCCCTATAATAAATTTGAGCCAATAAATACAAGTGATCTTATCATAAATAGTTGAAGTATAGCAATTTCTTTATTTCTAACCATATTTTGTAGTTGAATCCATAAGTTTCATAACCCACTATATTTCTTCCTTAAGTTTTGTTTTACATAGATATATACACCAACTTCAAAAGGGCAAAGACCTGGATTAGTATTAGTAAAGGTTTATAACACAAATGTATGACCAGTCCGCCAATCTGATAGAAAGGTCTTTCAATCTTTTTTCTTTTCAATTAACTATGTGGCGTTCATTTTCATGCAACTAGTTTTATGACAGGAAACTGGAAGAGCATATAAAGAACAATATCTCAGCACTTGAATGCAAAAGCATTTGTCAGTACTGGTAAATGAAGTAATGTAAAAGCATTAGTAGATTAACAGACCTTTCTCTGAAATGTTGATGCGTCATTTGCACCTTTGGGAGATTCGCTATAACCAACATAAGAATCATAAAAGAATACAACGTTAATAAGATAATTTAAATAATCTAATAACCATGATTTAACTACTTTTTTTTTTTTGAAACTGAGATGTAACTAGTTTTATGACGGTATTGAACAAAGAAAGAATATAAAACAGAAAAGTTCTGTTATGAAAAATTTCTTAGTCAGATTCCTAGGAAAAAGTATGTGACCTATTGATCAATGAAAAGGGAGAAGCAGATAGAATGTGGAATGAATTTGGTCAGGAGAAGAAAAGATAGTACTCCCTCTGTCCCATTTTATGTGGCAGCCTTTCCTTTTTAGTTCCTCCAAAAAAATTGTCACCTTACTATCGATTTAACTTTAAAATTCCCCTTTTACCCTTAATGAAATGATTCTCAACCACACAAATATCTAAGGATTGTTTTAGACCATAAATTTCAAAAGTCTTGCTTTTTTTTCGTAAACACTGTGCCAAGTCAAAGGGTGCCACATAAAATGGGACGGAGGGAGTAAAAAATTACACTCCATGAGACCCAATATAAGTGATTGTTGATTAGCTTGATTCTAGGAGATATTCTTCTCTAGGTTAGTTGTGGGAGCAGATTTTATTTTATGGTTATTAGTTGTAATTGATTGTCTAATCTAAATTAGTCATAAGACTGTTTGTATAAGCATCCTGATTATTGCGATGTAAAGACACAGAAAACTTCACAAAATTCAAGAATACAACCAATACGAATACAAAAAAGTCTTCCTCTTTCTCAAATAATTCATGATATCAGAATTATTTTTGCCTTTTTTATGTGAATTATCTCACTCTGCAACATTAGGGCTCCACTGAGTTTCAAGAGGTCAAGTTTCTTCCCTCTTTTACTATTCGCGTCAAAAAGGGTAGTTGTACAAGTCAACTTTTTACCAGTGTTGATGCAAAAAAAGAACCAACACAACTACAGGATTCCTCTATTGCCAGTTACCAAACTCCAACAAGCAGCTCCGTCAAAGACTTTCGCACACTTCATTGTTGGAGACTCTGAGTTAACATAGGACTTTGTGCTTGAATATGACTCTGAGTTAACATAGGACTTAGTTGACTAATTAGCATAGGACTCTGTGAATGTATTACATATTATGTACGTAGTAGCAGTAGTAGTAGTAGTAGCAGTCAATAGGACACGATGATCACAAGTTGATCAACTCTGTACAACAACATTGCCTATAAAAAGGGCATTGTTGTATTGATTCACATAACGAAATATACAAAGTATTCTAGCTTCTCTGTCTCCTTTCTATATTGTGTTTTCTACATGGTAACAGAGCTCTGAAGATAAAAGCTAAAAGCTGCATAATTTCTCTCCCACAATCTCCAACAACAGCCCCAAACACAAACACCTCTATCACTGTCAGCACCTTCCGTGCATCACCTTATTGCTGCATGCCCAATCAAGCTTAAGCCCACAAACTACTTGATTTGGAGAACTCATATCATGCAGCTTATGCAAGTTATGAAGGTAACAAACTTAATCAAAGAGGAGAAACCAGACAAAGGTAGCTCATCTTCCACAGATGGGAAGGAGAAATCTGTTGAAGGGAAAGCAAGTGAGGACAGTGACTGGGAAGAAAGAGATGTTTTGTTAAGGATATGGATCTGAGGAACTATGACTGAAGAGAGCATGTATCTCATTGTAGGTTGTACTACAGCTAAGGAGATGTGGGAATGCTTGGAAGAGGCATATCTTCAAGCAACAAAGGATAAAGAGTTTCAACTCAAGCAACAACTTCAGAACATCAAGCTAGGATCTAAGAAACTTGATGAGTATCTGAAGGAGTTTAAGGGTATATGTGATTGTCTTGCGGCACACAAACCTTTTGATGAGGATGGCAAAGTTATCAACTTTGCAAGAGGTTTGGGTCCTAAGTATAGGACTTTCAGAACTGTGATGCTTGGAAAGGCACCTCATCCAACTCTCCGTCAGTTTGTCAATGCCCTTAAGAGGTTTTGACATGAGAGAAGAGGAGGATGAAGTGCCACAAGAGAACCATAGCATGACCTTCTCTGCACAAAGAGGCAGAGGTAGAGGATTCTGTGAAAACTCCAATAGAGGAAATTCTAACTACAACTCAAGAGGAAGAGGATTCAGACCTGCTAGACAGGGAAACTTCAACGAGAACAACCAAATCATGCAAGGATCAAATCAGGTGAAGGGCAAGGATTCATCTAGTGCTTGTCAAATTTGTGGTAGGAATAACCACACTGCACTTAAGTGTTTCTACATATGGGACTAGATGGGACTACTCCTGCTAGGCTAAAGAGACTCTCCCACAAGCTTTGGCAGCATCCAACTTGCAGGGAACAACTGATCCTACAATGTATGCTAATTCAGGAGCCACAAATCATATGACCAACAACATAGGTAATCTATCTGATCTTTAGACCTTACAATGGAACTGATAAAATAATTGTAGGTGATGGATCACATCTAAACATTACACCTGTTGGAAACACTACAAAATCAGGATTGAAAGTTAAGGAAATATTAGTAGTACCCAAGTTAAATAAGAATCTATTGACTGTAAGCAAGCTTGCTAAGGACAACTCTTGTACACTTGAGTTTAATGAATCTGATTTTGTTGTTAAGGACAAGAAGACAGGGAATCAGTTGGTCAGGGGATCTAAGAAGAGAGGACTCTATGCACCGGAAGATAATGACATCTTTGCCAGGACAGCATCTTCAGACTGGAAGAAAGATTGGATTTGGCATGCTAAATTAGGCCACCCTAGTTTAAAGTCTTAACAGTTTTTGAATAGAAATAAATTCATAGATGTTGAAAGTTGGAATAAAGTGCCTACTATCTGTACTAGCTGCCAGTTAGGAAAGAGCTGTAAACTTCCTTTTGCATTGAAAAATAAAATTGAGAAAGAGCCTTTGATTAAGATTCATTGTGATCTAGGGGGTCTAGCCCCTGTTGCATCATCTCAACATATGAAATACTATGTATTGTTTGTTGATGATAATACAAGGTACACTTGGTTGTATCCAATTAGAATGAAATCAGAATTCTTTGAAGTTTTCTCAAGATCCAAAAGATGGTTGAAAAACAGTTTTCCAAGCCAATTAAGATCTTCCAGTGTGATGGTGGTGGTGAGTTCATTAGTAATGTTTTCATTAAGCATTTAGAAAGCTATGGCATTATAAGACAAATGTCTTGTCCTAATACACTTGAACAAAATGGAATTTCTGAAAGACAGCATAGGCATATGGTGGAAATTGGGCGAACACTACTTTTTCATGCCAAATTGCCCTTGTTCCTTTGGGTAGAAGCCTTCCTCACTGTTGTGTTCTTAATAAAGAGACTTTCATCCTCAGTGCTAAAGAATGAGATACCATTTGCCAAGATTTATGGGACAGCTCCAGACTACAACAGTTTAAAGGTTTTTGGCTGCAGGTGTTATCCATATCTCAAAGGCCAGACAAAGTTTGCACCAAAAACTTATCCTTGTGTGTTAATTGGTTATAGTAGCCTACACAAAGGCTACAGGTTTTTAAAAAAAAAATATGTATTAAAAGAAAGGCTACAGGTGTTATCAACCATCAACTAGGAGAGTGTTTGTCTCTAGACATGTGATCTTTGATGAACAAACACTCCCTTATGTGCAACCAGAAAAAATTGATACAACTAATCCCACTCGCTTTGCTACCTTCCTTGAGTCTTTTTCTGATGTACAGGATGACACTTCAAGTGATCACCAGGCTTCCAGTGCAGTTGATACTATCAATCCAGGGGAAGTGTTGTTACATACTCCTCCAGAAGTGGTGCATACTTCTCCACAATCAACTGATGCTCAGCCTGATGATGTACTATCAGAAAACAGTCATGATCAGACTGATGATTATATACAAGAAAGCATCTCAGAAGGTCATCAAGTCTAGCTGATCAAGATTCTAGACACACATCCCCAACATCTAATCCAAAAGGCATACAACTAGAAGTTGACTTGTCAAGATGGTTCAACACTGGGAATAGGCCAAATTCTGAAGAGATGCTACTCTCTCAAAGCACAAATGGAGTCTCAGAAGCTCAAACTTCTGCGAGTACAGGTGGACATCACATGGTAACAAGATCAAAGAGTAAACAAGCCTTGATAGCAGCAAATGGAGCAGCTAACACTGAGCCTAGAGCCATAGATCAAGCACCAACATAGCCACACTGGTATGAAGCCATGAAGGAAGAAGCGGATGCACTGCATCAAAATCAAACATGGACCTTGGTGCCTGGAACTACTGACATGAATGTGGTTGGATCAAGGTGGGTATTCAAAACTAAGCTCAAATCAGATGGCTCTGTAGACAGACACAAAGCCAGACTGGTAGTCAAGGGGTATTCTCAACTTGAAGGAATTGACTTTGAAGAGACCTTCAGTCCTGTTGTCAAAGCTACAACTAAAAGGGTAGTATTATCGGTAGCTGTCAGCTTACACTGACCCATTAGACAGCTTGATGTTAAGAATGCATTCCTGCATGGACATCTCCAAGAAGAAGTCCTTATGGCACAACCACCAGGATTTATTGATCCTCAGTATCCACATCATGTGTGCTCCCTAAAGAAACCCTTGTATGGGATTAAGCAGGCACCCCGGGCTTGGTCTGGCAGATTTAGCCTGTACTTACTTCATCTTGGATTCAAGTGCAGTAGGGCAGACTCATCATTGTTTGTTCTTCACTGCAAGAAAAGTACTATTCTTCTTCTTTTGTATGTAGATGATATAGTAATTACAGGAAGCTCCCTTACATATATCCAAAAAATAATTATTGCACTTGGAAATGAGTTTGCAATGAAGGATCTTGGCCAACTACATTTCTTCCTTGGGATTGAGGTTATATATTTTGATGGTGGTATCCATCTGAATCAAAGTAAGTATGCTACAGAACTGCTTAAGAAGACTGATATGGCCATGGCTAGACCAGTGAACACACCCCTTGCACAGAAGCATGGCCTATTGGAAGCTACAGGAAGCCCTGCCAATGCTTCATTATGAAGGAGTATTGTAGGAAGTTTTCAATATCTTACATTAACTAGGCCAGATATCACTCATGGAGTGAATTTGGTCAGCCAGTTCATGCAGACTCCTAATAGTGAGCACTTCCAAGCTGTTAAAAGAATCTTCAGATATGTCAAAGGCACTACAAAGCTGGGACTCAGGTTGAATGCACAATCACCTTTAAGATTGTATGGATACTCAGATGCAGATTGGGGAAGTTGTGTTACAACAAGAAGATCAACTACTGGGTATTCAATTTACTTAGGTGCTAACTGCATCTCCTGGACCTCTAATAAGCAGCAGACAGTTGCAAGATCAAGTGTTGAAGCTGAGTATAGGGCATTGGCTTTGACTACAGCAGAGATCACATGGATAACCTATATTCTTAGAGACATTGGTGTATCACTGTCCACAGCTCCAATACTGTTTTGTGATAATCTCAGTGCACTATAAATGACTGTGAATCCTGTGCTACATGCCAGAACAAAGCATGTTGAATGGATTATCATTTTTTCAGAGAAAAGGTGGCTAGAGGGCATATTATTACTCATTTTGTTCGATCTCAGGTTCAGCTAGCTGACATTCACACTAAGGCACTAACCAAGCAGCAGTTCATAGGTTTTCGGAGCAAGCTAGGAGTTGATGATCCTCCTCTCACAAGCTTAAAGGGGAAGTGTTGGAGAGTCTGAGTTAACATAGGACTCAGACAACTAGTTAGCATAGGACTCTGTGTTTGAATATGACTCTAAGTTAACATAGGACTTAGTTGACTAGTTAGCATAGGACTCTGTGAATGTATTACATATTATGTACGTAGTAGTAGTAGTCGAATGATCACAAGTTGATCAGCTCTGTACAACAACATTGCCTATAAAAAGGGCATTGTTGTATTGATTCACACAACAAAATATACAAAGTATTCTAGCTTCTCAGTCTCCTTTCTATACTGTGTTTTCTACAGTCATCACACACCACCAGAAGTTCCAACTACGGTGACGCGTCAGTCTCATGTGCCAATGAATAGATCACCTCACAGTGACTTTTTTTGAGAGATTTTTAGTTCTTGGGGTTCGCAGGCCTATCCTGAGACTATCATCCAAATTCCAATAATTTCTTCTCTTTTCTTTTTTTTGTTTTTTTGACAAGGTAAAAGACTCTATGTAAATCATCAGCACTTTGAAGCCAAAATTACATCATTGAATCTACATCCAAAAGAGTAAAAACAATAGACTAACACTAAATCCTATCTCGTCTTACAAGGATCCTAAGATGTCTACTGTAGAAACTGGGTCATCTATATACTCTGAGCTGCACCAATAACAAAAACTTATAATGCATTTCATTTTTAACTTTTATAGAGAGCTACTATTGCCTTCAAAACACCTAGAGTTTCTCTCTTTCCAAATGGCCCACCATATTACTGCTGGGACAATTGTTCATCGTCTTTGTTAGTGCTACCAAAATTCCAGCTAGTTAGTGCCTGGTAAAGTAGATTCCAAAGCTAGCTAACCAATTTACTATGAAGAAACAGATGGTTAATTGTCTCTGCATTATGCTCACAAAAATAAAATCTGGAGCAAATATGTTTGCCCCTCTTCTGTAGATTCTCCTAAGTTAAAACAACTTCTTTCACAACCAACCAAGTGAAAATAGCTGCTTTGTATGGAATTTTTACTTTTCAGATATGCTTCCAAGGTACAAATCTGATTTGAGAACCCATCTGATTCATGTCCTTAAAGACAGAACTTACAGTAACAATGCCCTTGTTGTGGCATTTCCATCTTAAAGTGCCTTATCCTTCCTGTAGCCCTTGCACTGGTCTAGAGTGCCATAAAAGTTGGCCAGTCTTCCATCTCCCAGCCTTGCATCAATCTTCTATAGATCAAGTTCCAACCTTAATTTGACCACACTTCCTATAAAGCAGAATCCTGTTGCTAATTTAAAATATAAATGCCAGGGAACAGTTGCTTAAGACTTCCATTCCCTATCCAGTAATCTTCCCAGAACAAGATCCTCTTGCAATCGTTCACATTAAAACTAGTTCTTGCAAAGAATACATGCAGCGGGTTCTTGATTGATCTCTACAAACTTGTGCCATATGTAGTGTTTGCTTCTTTTGTCCTCCAAAAACCTTCCTTTTCATACTTAGCTTGTATCACAGTGCCATAAAGAGTGAACTTCCTTAGGTAGTCTTCGAAGCATTTCATCAGGAGACTTCTGTTCTGCTTTTTCATATTTCTAAAACCCAGCCCTCTTTCTTTCTTAGCAACAATTAAGGTGTCCCATTTGACTAAATGATTGCCTTTTTCCTCCTTGCCACAAAAAATTCCTCCTAAGCATCAATTGTTTCCACTACATTAGTGGGAAGAGAAAATAATGGCATCCACTAGGTAGATAAGGCATTTGAGACAGAGTTGAGCAGAACCAATCTACCACCCCGACAAGTATTGTGATTTCCATCTAGTCACTTTTTTTCATATTTTTCTGTGACATCATTCCATATATCTCTTGGTTTACTTTTTGCACCAAGATGCATTCCTAAGTAAATTGTTGGAATCTTACCTATTTCTCCACCCAAATCTCAGTCAGCTGCTGAATCCTAGCCACCTCATTAATTGGGAAAATAAGACTTTTTCTCCCTTTAATGTGAAGGCCTGAAATAGCCTCAAAGAGAAAAAGAATAATCCTCAAATACTTCAACTGACTCTCCTCTGCATCACAGTACATATGAGAGTGTCATCAGCATACTGTAAGTGTGGTACTTCCACTCTTTCATGTTGTTCCTATGCTTCATTGAAACCTCTTATCCAACCATTATTGTGGCAGTCTTCACCATATTGCTAAGTCCCTCCATCACCATAATGACCAGAAAAGACGATAACGGATTATCTTGTCTCAAACCTCTTTGAGAAGGAAAAACACCTTCAGGTGAGCCACTTATCAAACCAGAGAACCTGACAGTGGTAATGCCAATTCGTATCCATCTGATCCATTTCCGTCCAAACCCCATCTTCTACAAAATTCTAAGCAAAAAACTCCAATTCACATGGCCATATGCCTTTCCAATATCCAATTTGCACAAGATACTTAGGGGTCATTTGGTACAAAGATTAATAATGTAGGTATTAGTAATGCTGGAATTAGTAATGCAGGGATTAGTAATGCAGGGATTAATAGTGCAGGGATTAGTAATGCAAGGTTTTTTCTATCAAGTGTTTGATTCATTGTTTCCTACATCATCTTGTGTTTGGATTAAAACTTTATAAAAAACTTATTTCCAATTATACCCTTGAATTATTATGTAATTGGGTTAAGGTAAATAATTGCCGGACAATATTAGTTTTTTATGGCCCTCTAACTAGCTATGAGAAGAACAATTTTGTTGTCATGTTTGCCTTTTTTTTTCACTTAAATTATTTGAGGATAAATATTTGTCATCTTAGTAAATTGATCACTTACAAAATGTCAATTTTCAATTTTAAAAAAGATAAAATATCTACTTTTAAAATTAAAAAGACGATAAGCAATAGTAAAATTGAATAGACCATCTACATTTACACATAAAAATTGCAAGTTGTAGTTTTAATATGTATGCAGTTTTATAAATTGTTCAAAATACAAATAATTAGAAAATCACACAAATATATATATATAGATATATATATGAATAAATTATACATTCAGTTAAGATCACAAAAGTCATGTGGTGATATATTTGCCTTTTTAATTAGTTAATGTTAAACAACTCACATTTCAAATATTGTATTAATTTGTATTGGATTTATTTAGTAACAAACAACTCTCTCTAAATAATTTGTAAGCTAATTTATTTAAATAATTTACTAGTACAAATATAAAACATAAAATCAAGAAAATAAACCAAATAATTAAAATGATTTGAGGGATATTTTTGTCTTTACATAGACTTATCCCATGGTATTATATCCTATGTATTACTAATACCTCCAAATGGAAGGTATTAGTAATACATCCTATATTACCATGTAGGATGTATAACTAATCCCTGGATTAGTTATACATAGGCCCAAATTCCTACCAAACATAGTACTAAATAATGCCATACATAATACATGGACTATTTGTTTTAATACAGCCTACCAAACAAACCCTTAGTGTTGTATCATTAATTCTGGAATATATGCATTCATTGGCAATAAGAGCAGCATCAGTGATCTGTCTGTCTTTCAAGAATGTCATCTGCAGAGTATCTACTTATTTGTACATCACTTTCTTCAGTCTCTCTATGAGGATCTTGGATATCAATTTATATATGCTTCCTATTAAACTAATAGTCTGAAATCTCTCAATTCCTTTGCCCTATTCTTTTTGAGAATAAGAGCTATGTTAGTTGCATTGAAGTACTTCTCAAAAATTTCTTGAGAATGAAAGTTGTGCACAGTGGACATCACATCATTCTTTAAGACCTCCCAACAATGAACAAAGAACCCCATAGTGTACCCGTCTGGACCTGTGCTTTATCTACTGCACATGCCTTGAGACCATCCAAAACTTCTTTCTCCTCAAAAGGTTGTTGCAGTTCCTGTTGGTCCTCTATGTTTATGGTAGGCCACTGGTACATATTGTAATAGGGCCTCAATTTCTCGTTTTCACAGTAAAGCTTCTCATAGGAGGTAATGATCTCCCTGTTAATGTTTTCTATCCCCACAATATCTTATCCTCCTACCCGCAGAAGATCAATGTGATTATTCCTCTTGCAAGCATTTGCAATTCTTTGGAAGAACTTTGTGTTTTTATCACCCTTATAAATCCACAATGTTCTTGATCTTCGTCTCCATGCTATCTCTTCCTTTTTGGCATAATTTTCCAATTCTATGAATGAATTAGATTTCTGGCCTCTTCTTCAGTTAAATTATCTAGAAGAATTTTGGCAGAAAAAGGTTTATCATTATCTTTGAATCTGGAGATTTATCCACTCCATACGGACATAGTTATTGGTTGATGCAATGTTTAAGATCCTTCCACTTTATTTAACCAGTAAATTTCATTCTCGTCTCTTCTTCATCATAGTTTCTATCAGATTGCCTCCTGTGAGAAATATAGGAAAAGAATATTATTGAATTGTTGTTCTAATAATTACATAGAGAACCCTATTTATAGACACTATATAATACAATTCCTTGCCAAATAGGAGACTATTAACTATTCCTAGTTTGTGTAGGATTGTGTTTTCCTATTCTATTCTAACACTCCCCCTCAAGCTGGTGCATACAAATTATATGTACCTAGCTTGTTACAAATGTAATTAATACGAGGACCGGTAAGAGACTTGGTGAAGATATCTGCAAGTTGATCATTTGACTTCACAAATTTGGTAACAATATCTCCTGAGAGTATCTTTTCTCTTACAAAGTGACAATCAATCTCAATGTGCTTAGTCCTCTCATGAAACACTGGATTTGATGCAATATGAAGGGCCGCTTGATTATCACACACAAGTTCCATATGACCGGTTTCTCCAAACTTCAGTTCTCCAAGCAACTGTTTGATCCAAACTAGCTCACAAGTTGCTACAACCATTGCTCGATATTCTGCTTTTGCACTGGATCGAGCAACCACGCTTTGTTTCTTACTCTTCCATGACACCAAATTACCTCCAACTAAAACACAATATCCGGATGTAGAATGTCTATCAAAGGGTGATCCTGCCCAATCAGCATTTGTATATCCGGTGATATGCTCATGGCCTTGATTCTCGAAGAGTAGTCCTTTACCAGGAGTTGACTTTATATATCGCAGAATACGAACAACTGCATCCCAATGACTATCACAAGGAGAAGTCATAAACTGACTTACAACACTCACATGAAAAGAGATGTCCGGTCTAGTCACAGTGAGGTAATTCAACTTTCCAACCAACCGTCTATACCTTTCAGGATTACTGAGTTGCTCCCTTGTCCTGGAAGGAGTTTAACATTCGGATCCATAGGAGTGTCAATGGGTTTACATCCCATCATTCCTGTCTCCTCAAGAATGTCTAAAGCATACTTGCGTTAAGAAATAACAATACCTGATCTAGACTGAGCAACCTCAATACCAAGAAAATACTTCAATCTGCCAAGGTCTTTAGTTTGGAAATGCTGAAAGAGATACTGCTTCAAATTAGCGATACCAACTTGATCATTGCCGGTGATAA
>JAJOOS010020149.1:0-26323 GCA_029582725.1 Solanum chiquidenum | reverse complement strand
CTGTTAGAATGATCCAAATCAGATTAGTATGTTAATATTCAGTTTATTGCATGAATTCCAGAACCCTATCTATGTATTTCTTTAGTTCTTGAATTACACATGCTAGGTCAGATATTTCAGTTATTCAGTTATACATGCCTCAGTTTATGAATGCGTCATTATCAGATTAATTGTTGCATTCTCAGTTTTGCATGTCCAGTTTTGAGCTATCCAGTATTACATAAATTCAGTAATAATGTGTTGTTCATCACTTAATATATTGGGAGTGGCATAATACCGAGTTGGACTAGGGTTTAGCGTACCCATATAGTCCCAGAACAACGAGACATGTAGGTGTAAGCCCCCTCTGTGGGCAATATCAATTAGTGATCACGCCAGTCATGCCTCTATACCTTTGGCCGGGTATATTGGGTCCTCTCAATGGGGCGTACACATCGTAATCCACATTTAGCTCATGTGGTTTTATTATCGGTTATTAGTAGCTCCCACAGTTCAGTCAGACTCTATTGCATTGACCACATTTACAGTTTATTCAGTATTCAGTCAGCATGTTATTAATTGGTCACTACATTCAGTTATCTCAGCATTCAGTATTTATATCATGATCAGATTATGTCATTGCTTATTTGCTTTGTTCAGTTATGATGTTATTTCAGCTTTATTCTATCCTGCATGCTCAGTACCTTTAAATTACTGACACATACGTGCGCTACATCTTCTCGTGATGTAGATTCAGGTTCTAAACATCTAGATCACGCTTAGATCAATTCCTGATCTTCCGTTCAGCAGCATAAGTGGTGAGTCCTCATTCTTCGAGGACTAGTGACATGTTTATCTTTATCGCTTTTAGTCTTTAGTTTTAGTTTTGCTAGACCTAGTTGGGGCATGTCCCAACATTTCTAGTCAGTTTAGAGGCTTATTTCAGACATAGTTAGATTCAGCTTAGTATTGGGTTAATATCTTCTTTGTATTAAACTCATCAGTTATCATTTATTTCAGTTATAGTTTATGGGTATTCCCCATCTTTTCATTTTGTTTATGATTATAGCTTCCGCATCAGTTTATTATCTTTAGTATGCTCATGATCATGCTAGCAGGGTTAGCTTGGGATCACTTGTGGTCCTAGGTCCCGTGTCCGCGTCTCGGGTGTAGCTCGGGGCGTGACACGGCGTATCGCTGAGAAGTTCTGTGAGGCAGTACTATGTCGCCTAATAACCCAGAGCACGACGATGCTAAAGGATGGTGCATGACGGTGATGAACTACACCAAAGGGCGAATCACCGAGTTGATCGGTGATTTCGACTAATGTTGCCGAATGATCCGCTGTTGCACAGATTTTTGAAAACTATAAATACTCACTGAGATGAGATTTTTAGTTTGAAAACTATAAATACTCACTGATATAATTTTTCATACTTTTTTATTTTTTCTCTGAGTTTGAGAGGGTTTTGAAAATTTGAAGAAGAAGAGGATTTCATCTCGAAGGATTTGGACTTGGGTCTCTTGGATTCTACATTATTGGCCTGTAACAAGACTTAAATCTTCATACCCATTTGAATGCAAGCTCATTTAGGTATAAAGTTCTATCTCTTGATGTCTGGCTAAAACCCCCAATTCTTGGGGTATGATTTTTTGAATATGGGTTAAGATTGTTGTTGGGTCTTGCTTGCTGATAGTTTAGATGTAGTTTAATGGTGATTTCTTCTAGTAGTTGTGGATGAATTTAACAAATTTGTAGTTGCAAATATAAATTTATTTATGTCTTTTCGGCTTGCTTGAGAGAGAAGTCTCGAAACCAAAACTACTAGATTGATGGCCTAAGGAGTGGGTCGACATGATGTTCAACTCGAGAGAGTGAACCCTAGTACCATATCGGAACACTCAGGTAAAGAGAGTTAGTGGGGTAAGGCGTAGGCTGGTCTTCATGTGGAAAGTGGGTGTCCGAGAGGAACCCATTTGAAATGGGGTAAGTTGCTCGAGAGAGAATTTATTCCCACATAAAGCTTAGCCTGGTCACTATTACTCTACAAATTTTCTACCGACAACATGTACTCAATAATTTAGATTAACCCGTATTCCAGTCACATCCCAAGAATCCCCTCTCATTACTTAGAAAACTTTGTTTATTTTTCTTTTTTTACTTACTAGTGACAAAACCCCCATTGTTAATTGACACTCTCGTGTTCCACTTTAATTTACAATATTTTGAATCGTTAATGTGTTTAGCTACAACTAATTAGAACTTAATTTTATTTTTCTATTAATTCTCAAACCACTCCATGTGGGAACGATCCCAACCCTTGGTTGGGTTATACTATTGCACGATCGTATACACTTGCATCGGAATTTATGTCGTTGATTACGCAAACATCACCATTAACACTCATGCTTTCTGTTTTCAACACAAACAATAGAAACAAAACTAAAAATTAAGTAAGTGAACTATAACTAAGAAGAACAAAAAATTTACTAAACTAAGAATTCTCAAGTAACACCACTCCCCGGCAGCGGCGCCATTTTGATGTTTGCAAAATCAAGACACAACTTCCAATGCAAGTGTCTACGATCGAACAATAGTAAAGTACCCAACCAAGTGTTGGGGTCTAGTCCCAAGGGAGTGGGCTTGAGAATTAATAGAAAAATAAAATTTAGTTCTAATTAGTCATAGCTAAAAATATTGTCGAATACAAACATACTAAATCAAAGGGGTGACACAAAAGTGTCAATTAACAATGGGGGTTTGTAACAAGTAAGCAAAAATCAGTGAAAATACAGAGAGTACCAATCAAAGATAGGGGATTCTTGGGATGTGATAGGAATACGGGATAAACTAAACTATTGGGTACATGCTTTTGATAGTAAATTCGTTGAATATTTGTGACTAGGCTAGACCATAGTGGGGGTAAATTCTCTCTCGAGAAACTTACCCCGAATCAACTCAGTTTCTCTTGAACACCGAGTTGCCACATGAAGAACAACCTCGCCTTAGTCCACTCACTCTCTCCAGCTGAGTGTGTAAGAGAAGGGCTAGGGTTCACTCTCTTGAGCTGAACCTCATGTCGACCCAATCCCACTGGCCATCAATTTTGTAGTCTTAGTTTACGACCTCTCTCTCAAGCAAGCCAAAAATACAAACATGAAATTGTATTTGCACCTACAATTTCATTAAGTTCCACCCCAACTACTAAATGAAATCATATTTACACAAAAAATAAACCATCAACAAGTAAGACCCAGCATATAATCTAACCCATATTCACAAAATCACACCCCAAGAATTGGGGTTTTAGCTAGACATGTATAAGAGATAGAAATTCATACCTATATGAGTTTGCATTCAAATGGGTATGAAGATTTAAGTCTCAAAACAAGTCAAGAGTGAAGAATACACAAGACCCAAGTCCAAAATCTTGGAGTTGAAACCCTTTGAACCTTCAAGTTCTTCAAAATCCTCTCCAAACTTAGAACTCGAAAATTGAAGCAAAGTCTAAAAAATTATTGTTCAAGACTACAAATTCGATACTAGAATAATAATTCTCAACGAGTATTTATAGTTTTAAAAAATCTAAGCTGCAGCGGATCATTCGGCGTCGTTATTCGAGATCGTCGATCAACTCTGCGATCCGTCCTTTTGTAGGTTTCATCGCCGTCTTGCTCTATCCTTCAGGATCGTCGTGTTTTGGATCATTAGGTGATATAGTACTGCTTTGTGGAACTGTTCAGTGACACACCGACTGCTCTTTTTCATCACCGATTTGATCCTTTCTTTCAGGGCTCAGCACACTGGAAAAAAAAGGCGAGGATAAGACATTTTGGCGACTCAATGAATGGGTTCAGCGATTCTCAGATCTTCATTTCTTCGTTGTTTCAACTGTCTTTGTTCCTTTTTGCTAAGTAGTGTCCATGCTTTCCTTCCAATTCAAAATACCAGAAACTTAAAGGTTTTAATCAGATATTGAGACAAAATATACATTTTAGGACACTAATTTTATTAAAATACAGCCCTAAATGAGTCCAATTTATGGACTCATCACACATTCATGTAATATATTTATTGCATGAGATTGATTAAGTCTTACATTTCACATTATGCCTTTTAAACTTTTCTAATCTTGTAACATGCATGCATTTCTGATGACGTAATTAAAAAGTACATATAACATATATTAGAAAAATAACAAACAACACCTACCTTGAATCAAGCTTTAAAAAACCTTGAAAAAATAAACTTCTCCTTGGTTATAAATTTGGACGTTTTCTTTGTCTAAACAATTATAAAAAAAAATAACCTATCGAAGATGGACCAACAATATATGGGTTTTCATCCAATCCTAACTCCAAGCCATTCCCATGATCATTCAATTTATCTGTGGACCCTTCTACTAGCCGTGAAAATGTCTTGAATCATTGCCTTGGAATAATTTTCACAAGGATCAGGTTCAAGGATTGGTTGACTTATTATGGACCCTTCCTGATGCAATTCGAATTGTACGAAGGTTGTTCACTTGAAGTCAAGCCCGAGACCTTCAAAAAATACAAGGTTTGTTCATGAAGTTATAGGTCCTTGAGCTTGTATTGATGGCAAAGAAAGGGTTCTTTGTTTGGAAATCACTTGGGGAAGTGCACGAAAGAAAGTTGAGGAAACTGCCACTTATGGCGAGCAAGAAAAAATTAGAAAATAGCCCAACAGGTTGGGCGCAGTCACCAGATCGCCGAAAGTTATAGAATGATTCCGGGGAAGGGTCATGTCATCGACCTAGTTGGTGACTCGCCGAGCCTATTAGGTGAGCTCGACCTTGATCGCCCTCTATCCTTTTTGGGCCACTTTTTGGCCTCTTATGTAGTAAATGCCTAAAACTATAAATAGCTTTAGGGTCTTCTCTTAGGTAGACTATTTTGAATATTGATATTTTGAAACTTTTGCATGAGTGTTCAGATCTTGGTACAAGATTTTGTTAATTCTCGCTTAAAAACGTCGGTTGTGAAGTGAATTTGATTCCTTCAAGGACTTCGTAAGAGTTAGGTGCTTCTTGTAGGATTAAAGAATTGAAGTCTTAAGGTCTAATATACCTTTTGGTTGCTTTTGTTCCTATTTTTCTGTATTTCTATCTATTTTTATTTCTTGTCTTTAATTTATGTATTTTATCCATAATTCGTACTGAGAATTACATTATTTGGTATTAGAGCTGAGCTTAGATTCGTTCCTATGATTCTAGTCTTGGGTTGGTTACAAAAAAAAAAGAGTCAAAACTTTTTTCAAGGAAATCCCAAAAATATTTTGTTTATTTGAGTCTTGTTTGATGTTATTAAGGTTATATTAATGTTCCCTAACCTTACTTGAGTCTAAATATGAGATTTGGCATTGATTGGAGTACTATTGTGGAGTCCACCATTGTTGAGTGAAGAAGCTTGAAGAAGTTACAAATGGGTTTTGAAATATGAAGGTTTTTTCAAGGAATTGAAAGATAAAAAAGTATTGGGGTTGATTCCTACATCAAGGGGAGCTTGTATCTCAAATTTCGTGAAATTTTGAGCTAAAATTGTTGAGGGTTTTATTTTTTGTGTTTATCTAGTTCATATTGTTCTTGAAGAACATTCAAATCTTCAAGCCAAAATAATCTTCAAAAAGGTGTTTTAATCCAAAAATAAAGGAAAGAGAAAGTGGATAAGTGTTAGTACAAAAGCCAATTTACCAAAAGGGGTAAGGAATAAAGGAAAAAGTACAGGGGTAACCACAAAACCACAAAATGCAGTTACTGGAACTTTCAGCGAGTCACAAACTTACCACCCATATTGCTGATTTTCCTTGAAAGTCTGTAAATTTAGGCGATCTAAATTTCAAGTTGATGAGCTGAACTTCAACTTTGGTGAAGAAAACAATGCATTTGGTGATCGAAAACTCATCTTATGCTTGTAATATCAGGTTCTAATTCTGTAGTTTCCTTTTCTTGATTCTCAATCGTTCTCAAGATTCGTAAACCAATTTTCAATTGATAATTAATCTACTTATTGATTATTGGTTCTTGAATCATCTTCTTTGTTAGTACCTCTTCTTCCCGTGCTTTTATTCATTTTACTTCATAGTTAATTTTTTTATTCAAGTCTACTTTGCTTTAATCGAGTCGTCCGTTTTTCTTGAAACAAGAATCCATTCGGGCCAAAAGTAGAAATTGACACTTTGCAATCAAACCAGTATAAGCAATCTTCAACCTTAGCTGAGCCAATTTGAGAGGCAATCGAAGGTGTGTAAACACGAGTGATTGTGAGTTCCTTTTACTAACGCTAACATTGTTGGTTGTTTTTGTTGAGTTGTATTATTATTAGGTACCATGAAAACCAGAAGTGAAACCCAACCACCTACGGGAGGGGTTACTTTGGAATCTATAATGGAGACAGTTACTAATATGGGTTGGAGGATGGAAAACATGGAAGGGAAAAAGGCCACCATGAAGGGTAGTGTAACGAAGATGGATGATAGAATTAACAGTGTGGAGGGTCGAATTAACTATACTAATTTCACCCCACACGCTACTTTTCATACTTCCACAAGTGGGCATGACCACACTATTTCTCCTACTATCACACCTAGAGCGTTCCAACACCAATCCGTTTCGGTTCCAATGTCCAAAAGACCAATCAACCATTCCAATTCAAACTTTATCAAGAAGCTCCGCCAAACCAAAACTAAACTTACCATGCACCACTAAACCAAAATCCACCCTTCCAAATGCCACAAATCCAACTAATTTCCGTAATAGATGCGAGGGATGATGAGTACCAAGGGTGATATAAAAGTGAAGGTGAGGAAGCATGATGGAGTGAAACTCCAAGGAATCGACCAAGAGGTAAAAGGGGTATAGAGGGCGAGGAGGTAGATTTGGTCTGGTACCACATGGGAGAAGACCATATGGTAACCAACCTCAAGGTGGAGGACAACGTGAATCCTATGCCAATCAAGAATATGGTTAAGAATTGAGAAAAGAACATGGTAACCAATATCAAGGAGAAGTCCAAAGAGGTATGATAGTTTTCATCCATGGATTCCTTTCATCCATGGAGTTCCTAAATTCCTCTATTTCAAAAGGTAGAATTCCCCAATTGTGTTAGGGTTTTATTTAATTAGCATGGATTCTTTTCATTATTTATTTAATTGATTGGATTATGATCTTCTAAGCATGAATTGATGAATTCCTATGGTTTTATAATATTTTCCCCTATGAACCCATGTAATCCCCATGTTTTCAAATTGTGAACTTTATGTTGTGGGATTTTGATCTTAAAGGAAATGTTTTATGAAATTAAGCATGTAATGAGAGGAATGCTTGAATTTATTATGAAATCCATATTTAACCCTTCTTTTCTAAATGTTGAAGATTGAAAGAGGGTTTTTGTCCTTAAAAGGTGATTATGGAATTATGGATGTTTTAATGAGAATTATCTAAATGTTTTAAGGGTGCTTTGAGAGTAAAGTACCAATGATGATGTTGCGTTGTGAAAGGACATTTTCATAAACACATACTAGCATGATGTGAAAGGTTTTCTCACATAGATAGGATATTTAGTTTTAAAGACTTTCTCACATAATTGAATCAAAGAATAAGAGCTATCCTAATAAACAAGCTTGGATTTTGCAAGATGACATTCTTTTCAATGGATAATGATAGTTTATTAAGAAAATACTATTACGTGGGATTTATACTTAGCACCTAATGGATAATGACATTGAGATGGAAGCTCTCCCGATAGTAGAGGCTGTGTTTCTAGAAATAATCTCATGAGATGGAAGATCCCCAGTTAGTAGAGGCCACATTTCTAGTAGCAATCTCATTATCCCTTAACTATGTGCCCCCATAAGTTGATTAGCTAGTTGATCAACTTAAGCTAGAAGTTCATGGTTCTACCTTAGGCAAGTAGAACAACTCTTTTCTGTGTGGGAGACATCGAGGGATCATGTTATATCTCACATGGTCTCAATATCGGTTAAGGCTAATTCCCCACATTAATAATGAACTAGGGTTACTCAAGGAGTGTCTCATACGTGTTCAAAGGCTTTAAAGATAATGTTAGCTTGCATTGACCTTGTTTTATGAAATATGCTTTATGTCATATTTTAACTTGGTCAATTGCATGTCATGAAATGAAATGTCCCTTTTTAGCATTATTTAAATGTTTTATGCATGACTGTCATACTTGATACATTATTTGTACTAATGCATACTCTTCTCTACATTTTTCCCATATGAAGGGTCCAATAGACATGTTTTTAAGGCTAGTAGTTGAGTTCGTGATTTTCTGAACTTTGGTAAGTCTACATGCTTTAAGGACGGAGTTATCGTTCTAGTTTCTTTCATGTATTTCTGTTTTGAACATGATGTATGGGCTAGGCTCGATTTCATTATATTGTATAAGATGGCTATGATGAGAGTAGAGTTTAGACTTCCCCTTTTTATTTTATAAAATGTTTTAGACTTGAACTATTTTACTCATATTGTGCTATTTCTTATGACTATGAGAGCTAAGTGGCTTGTATAGAGTCCTTCATGGTTATACACGCCATGTTATATCTAGAGGGTACCTCTGGGTCATGACAAACTTTGTAATCATAGCACAAGGTTTAGAATGGTCTTAGAATGTCTCATAAGCCACGTCTAGTATAGTCTTATTCATGAGTGAGAAGCACGACACATTTATGATTTAGAGGCTACAAGAGATTAGGATACTCCACTTCTTTCATAACTCTTAAGTCAGGCGATAGAGTGTAACTCTATAAATTCTCTCTACTAATCCTTATCCTATGTTGTTCGGGATATGACTACCTGAAGAACTTAAGCTAGAAGAAATGCGAGGGAGAATGATGAACAAGAAGCTCATCTCCAAGCTCTTCAAGTTTCAGTCTATCCTTTGGCTGAGCATGTGTCTAATGCGGAGTATAAGGCTTCTTTTCATGTGTTGGCTCAAGCCGTGATAGACCAAGCCATTAGAAAGTTTGTGGTTCCCTGATGAGTCTGAGATTTGGACTTATTTGGCACTTTGTGTATATAAAGTTAGTTTCCTCATATTCTTAATTTGTGCCATAAATTGATGTTAAATACATAATTTTCAGGTATATGGGTTGATGAACAAAACAAAGACACTAATAGGCAAAAAGGACAACACAATCTAAAAAAGAGGGAGAAAAACAAGCTTGACGATTTCCAAGAGAACTCGGTGTATCGCCAAGTTACACCTGGATCACCTAGACTTACAGAACATGGATCCTAAAATAGGAAGAACTTAGGCGAACTACATTCCCTATTGGCTAATGGCCGACTACGTCGGCGAAGAATGATCATGTCACTGAATGTACTGGTCGAAACCTAGGTGAACTCAAATTGGCAAGCTAAAAGACTAATGGGCGCATCACAAAAATGATCGGCGTTGCCAATATAGATCTCCTAAAGGTACACTATTTGAACAACGAAAATGTGAAGAAATATAGCGATAGACAAAGACGATCGGCAAGTCACTGACTAGTCGGCGATGCTCGACTTTTCTCACCGATTGACCCTGAAAAGTCACACCCTAGATTAATATAAATTGATTATTGGAAGAGAGAAAAAGAATTAAGAGATTGTGAGGAATGAAATAGAGAGAACAAAAACACTACTCTTGTCGGTTTTAAGCAATTTTGATAAGAGATTTCAATTGGGTATTGTAATATAAAATATATTATTAATCTTAGAACTTTGATTTTCAAATATCCAACCATGGAGAATGTAGTATGTATTGAATTTATTTCTTTTACAATGATTGGCTAAAACTCCAATCTTGGGGGTTTGATAATGTAACCAATTGTTGTGTTTGACTTGATGGGTGCTAGTTATTATCAATTTTGGTGTTAATTTGATATGGGTCAGAGTTATTATTGTCGTTTAACCTCTATATTGTATGTTTAATTCAATATAATTCAGAGTTTTATGCTTTCTTGAGAAACAAGTGTAAAGCTAAAGTGATAAGTTAGAACTCATAGTTAGTGGGTCATGACAGTTTCAACTTGAGAAAGTGAAGCCCATGATTCATCCTATGTATAAAGCTCGAGAGAGTGGATGTGGTGACGGTGTGGATTTAACTTTTTATATAGTGCATTTAGGTTCGAGAGAACTCAGTGGAAACAAGGTAATTGTTTGAGAGAAAAGTGTCTCACCTAAAGTCCTGCCTACCCATGAAGAATTAGCATTTTTTGTTAGTGATTTTCACCTGTTGAGTTGAACTTAGCCTTTCATTCCTTCAGCTGCAAAAGTCACCGTTATAACTTCATATTTGAGTTCAAAAAAGAACTATTCTCTATGAGATCGACCTCAACTATTTTGTTGGGTTTATACTTCTTAACTATCGGATGATGTGTAGTTGATACGTTAATAAAAATGGTGCCGCTGTCAGGGAGTAGTGTTGTTTAGAATTTCTTTGTTGAAGTTTAGTTTGTGAATTTGTCGGCTGTAGTTGAATTGATTTAAGGTGTATTGTGTTTTCGTTGGTTGTGCTGAGCAGAAGAGAGAAGGAGTGAGACAGAGATGAACGGTAGCCAAGCGGGTCACCGAGATGATATTGATGGTATAAATAGTGTGCACAACCCAATCCAATTGGGTGTAATTGGTGCAATCTGCCTACCATTAACCAAAAAGAATGTTATATTTGATGTTACGAGAACAACTCTCCATCTCTTTCAAATGAAGGGAATCTATGGAGGGTTGACTCATGAAGACCGACATGAGCATGTGCATAATTTTATAGATGTTTGCAGCCTATTTTCATTAAAGAATGTGTCGCAAGAATCAATACGGCTCAGGTTATTTCCACTATCTCTGACGGGCGAAGCTAGCAAATGGTTGGCTGAGTTCCAAAAGAATTCTATCACATGGTAGGATGAGCTTGCCACGTCATTCAATGCGAGGTTTTTTCCCCTGTCGAGGATAATGAAACTCAGAGATAACATTCAAGGTTTCAAATGATTAGATGGTAAACCCATCCATGAAACGTGCCTGAGGTTTAAGAAACTCCTAATTGAATGTTCGACTCATGGACTGCCAAACAATGTGATGCTCCAATACTTTTAGCAAACTCTTGATTAGGTAAATAAAGGAATAGTTGATCAATTGGTTCGAGGTGGAATAATTTTGCAATCATTTGAGGTGGCTTCATTTCTTCTTGATGACATGACAAAAATAAATCAAGTATGGTACACTCAAGAAGATCAAGTTTCGCCTTTTTACTTTAGAATGACTCAAGATCAACTTGATAAGGAAAGATAAAGGGATGAGAACATCAAAAAGATGTTATCCCAAATGGAGCTACTACAAACACAAGTATTAGAGAATGCTAAAAAGCCCAAAGGTACAAGGGGAGTTTTTAGAGTGGAGGAGGGTTCTTCCTTGAGGTATTCAAAGCCGGGGGAGAATCAAGGTTGGAAATTTAATAGATATGAGGAGGCTTTCCACTCACACTATTTATAGTGGGGTGGGAATCAAGGTTGGAACTGTCACAAAGAAAAAGAGAAAAGAAGATACTATCAAGAATGGACTGAGCAAATTGATACTTGGAGAAGAGAAGATGATCATGAAGAAGACCACACTCAATCTAGTGAGAGACCAAAGTCAAAGGGAGTTCAAGTAGTTTCCGAGTGGATGACTTTTTGTCTCGTATCCTTGACAAAGTTGAGGGTTCAGATGATTTGCTAAAAGGGATGAAAGACAATTTCTCGTCATTAAGAAATAGAGTGAACTCTCACGCTGATGCAATCAAGATACTTGAAGGTTAGTTGAGTCTACTTTCAGCACAATTGTAATAAAAAATTATAGGGGACGGCAGAACCATACACACCACAACTTTGGGTGAGGATGGTAATAGAGGTCTGAATGTTGTTACCTGTAGTGGGAAGGGAGCGGTAGGTAATATGAAGGGTAATGATGAAGCACAAACTCATGAAGAAGACAAAGGTATTGAGGAAGAAGAGATACCCATCCAACAAAGTGTTGCCAAAGAGTTAAAAACAGATGCATCAAAAAGTACTCCAATGTGAAAAGTGGTGCAACCTCTTCCCAAAATAACTCATCCATTTCCCCAACGTCTCAAGAAGAAAAATGAGGATGAAAAGTTCAAAAATTTCTTATCGGTGTTGAATACATTATTAATTAATCTTCCTCTAGTGTAGGCATTGTTGGAGATGCTGGGTTATGCCAAGTTTATGAAGGAGTTACTAACAAAGAAAAGAAGGTTGGACTTTGAAACAATTGAAGTCTCTAATAGTTGTGGTGAAATTATGAGTAATGAGATGATAAAAAGAAGGAAGATCCCAGAGCCTTCAACATTCCTTGCACAATCAGTATGCTCCAATTCGCCAAGGCCCTATGTGATTTAGGAGCAAATATAAACCTAATGCCATACGCGATCTATAATCAACTTGGGTTGGGTGAACCAAAGTCCACAACAATGAGGCTTTTGATGGCAGACCGATCTATCATGCACCCCATGGGGACACACTATGATATCTTGGTAAAGGTTGACCGATTCATTTTTTTGGCTGATTTGTCATCCTTGATTGCGAGATTGATGCCAGAATTCAAATTATTTTGGAAAGCCCTTTCTTGGCAACCGGGAGAGCGTTAGTAGATGTTGAAAGTGGAGATTTTAAATTTCGGGTGAATAAAGATGAAGTAACCTTTAATGTATCCAAGTCTGTGAAGTACCTAAGCGACATTCATGTGGTTTCAACTATTGATGTAATTCATGAAGTTGTTGCTAGTGTTACCCATTTGATGTGCATGAGTGAGCAACTTGAAGCGGTACTTGAAACTATGATGAGTCTGAATACGATGAGGTAGTATCTCCCCTATCAGGTTCGGGGGAATATTCAAAGACTTCATTAAAGATGGATATTCATCTAAAGAATCGGGAAAATCCTCCCACAAAGCCATCAACGGGGGAACCACCAAAGCTTGAGTTAAAAGTGCTTCCATCCCATCTTGGATATGGATTCTTGGGGGAAAATAACACCTTGCCCATAATTATTGCATCCGACTTGCTTGAATGGCAAGTGAAGTTGATCCTTGTAGTGTTAAGAAGATACATCAAAGCAATTGGATGGACTATCGCTAACATTGTGGGCATTCCACCCGGCATTTGCATTCACAAAATTCAACTTGATAGCGAGTGTAAGACGAGTGTTGAGCATCAAAGGAGATTGAACCCACTAATGCAATAGGTGGTGAAAAAGGAGATAATAAAGTGGTTGGATGCAGGGGTGATTTACCCTATTACAGATAGTAAGTGGGTGAGTCTGGTCCAATATGTACTTTTAAAAGGAGGCATCACGGTGGTCCCAAATGAAAAGGGTGATCTTGGTTCTATGAGACAGGTAACCAGGTCTACTTCCTCCCAGCCGATCAAGATTCCTCAGGTGATGATCCTGAAGATGGGACACCTGGCCCATTTAGCTGACGTGAGGGCGACTCGACTTGACAGATCCATCCCATGGATGATCAAGAGCGCCATTTGAACAGGACTTACCCCTCTCTAGACTTCCATTGATACTCTAACCATAAGAGTCGAGGCTTGTGAGGGCAGACAGGGGAACCTCCGAGGTTACGGCTTTGAGAGCCGAAGTAGCTAATTTGAGGAAGGACGTAGTTTATCTCAAGTCTACTAACTTCACTTCATTACTGGAAGCTGCAGATGATATGAATGCTCTTGAGACTTCAAAGATTACTCCGGCTACCACCAGAGATGTACATAGGGAGGATGCAGGACTTGGTCAGTCGGATGTAGAGACCGACGACGAACATATAGAGATACGGGAGGAGAGCATATATGGAGATTTGCCAGACCTTAAGAAGATGATTGTGCAGTCAGTGATCTAGACATCCCTGACAGAGACGTCCATGGAAGCTTCTAGTAGAGCAGGTCCTTCTGAGGTGACTCTGGGTTCTGAGACCCGAGTTTAGAGAGATGCACTGGGCACTGATTCCCAGACAGATGGAGCGACTGTGTAGACAAGATCCGTCTTTACCTCCCTCTTTGTCTTACTTTTGGACTTGTGGATATTATATTTTATTTGCATTTGAGGACAAATGTTTTTATTTATGTTGGGGTGAGGCTCAATTTTTGTGACTTTTTGTGAATTTGGTTTTTTTATATATTGGGTTTTGAGCTGAAATTGTCTCTTGCACTAGTTTTGTGGAAGATTGAGCTTGTGGCTCTGTGTTTTTAATTGTAAATGATTTTTTACCCTTCCAAAAATAAATTGTGCCGCTTGTGTGTGTTGAATGTGGTTGTTCTCTTGCAAATTTGAGTATCAATTTTGATAAATACCAATGACTTGAATAGTGCTTATAATCTAACAAAAATGAATGTGCGGCTATGATGAGGACAAATAAAGTTGTATAGATAATATGTGCTCTTTTTGCATCTCGTTGTGACTAGCCAAGTATCAAATTGAGTCTCTTGTGATGAACATTGCACACTAGCAAAAGTGTGGAGTCTTGTTTGACATTGGTGGCAATGCCCTGTCTGATGAGCTTACCATGAACCATGTGTGATGACACCTAGAATTTTCCCCGTTTCGTCTGGTTGACTAGATGATGCAATCTCTTGATATGATCTTAGGAAACTTTGAAGAGTGTGAAACAATTTGACATTATACCTCTTTTGTGGCCTACCTTATAAGTGTGTGAACTCCACTTGAACACCTTTTGTGCCTTAACCATTTCCTTGGAAGAACCTTGATGAAAATGTGACCTTTCTTAATCCATTACCCATAATCCTCATGATTTGTGGTTTGTTTGAATAGCCAAGTTAAGCCAAAAGCCTAAGTTGGGGGTGTGGTCAAAAGAGAAGGTAAATCAAGAAGTGCAAGAAAGTCCCCTTTGACTCATGGTTGTGAGAAAAATGGAATCCCTCCATACAAAAAAAAAGACAAAAAGAAGAAAGAAGAATGAAAAGAAAATGTTGTGGAATAAAGTGGTGAAAATGCAAAGAAAATGGGGATTTCCAACAGTCCATGGAAAATGAATAATAGGGTAACTTTTGAGCATGAATGAGAATGATGAAGAAAAGAAAAGAAAGTGTTGTTCACACCACATTTTATGAGTATAGAAGTGACTGAGCCTAAATGACCATACCTTTGCACTCAACCCCGTAACAAACCTTGTAAAGACCTTTTTGATCTTTAGTGAGCTGAAACAAATGTTGATTTGAAAATATAGGCAAACCTATGGGTGAAATCATGCATTGTGTTCATCTTTGTGAGTGTGAGTGTTGATCTTGATTTTGGAGCAATAAATTGTGGAACCATTGTGTGTGAATATAAAATCGCTCTTTGTGTGAGGGCATTGGATTACTTTTGTTGAGCTTGAAATTGCATTTGAAACAAGTAGTGTGAGATTGAGAATCTTTGGGAATGGTGAGTAACAACTTGAATCTTTGAATGCACAATTTATCCTTGCATGAGCAAGTTGAGTCTTTTTGAGTGCATTCATGATTGAGTCTTGTGTAGCACTGTTTGAGACATCCTTTTTGAACTGCTGAACTTGAGTTTTACTTGAGGACAAGCAAATGTTAAGTTGGGGGTGTTGATGAGTCCACGATTTGAACACATTTATTGCCTTATTTTAATAGATTTAGTGTCCTCAAATGCATAATTTTTTGCCAATAACTGATTTAAATCCTTGAATTTCAGGTATTTGGATTGGGAAACAAAGCATGGACACTAGTTAGCAAAAAGGAACAAGGCAACATAAATAATGAAGAAAAGAAGGCCTGCTGATCCCCTAACACATTGGGTGAGTCGACGAATGGTCATGATCTCGCCTAAAGTTCCAGTATGCCAAGCCCAGAAGGAGAAAATCAAGTCGGCGATAGAAAGGAGCAATTGGCGAGTCACCGAAAGGTTCCACGATGTAGTGCTAGATTGCCCAAAGTTACAGAACTTGAAGATGCTGAAGTCCAAAGCAAAAAGGTGATGGAATTGACCAAAGGGTGATTCACCGAGTGGATCGGCGATCCCAATTTATTGCGCCGAATGATCCTTCGCAACACATTTTTGGCAACTATAAATACATTTTTGAATATTTAGTTTAAAGTCAATTAGACATTATTATTGATTATTATTCAGTTTTCAAGTTTAGGAGTTGAGAACTTAGAATAGAGAGAAAACTTTTCCTTAACTTTGAAGATTGGAAGATTTTCATTTCTGAGAAATTGGAAGTGGGTGTTGAAGATTATTCATCTTAGCCCTCTGTAAAGACAATATTAATCTTACCTAGTTGATGGAAACACAATTTGGTAATGATTTCTACCTTTTTATGATGTCTAGCTAAAACCCCATTTCATGGGGTGTGATTATGTGATTATGTGATTATGGGTTGAGTTGACTGTTGAGTATTGCTAATTGATAGTTTAAATATTGTTTAAAAGTCATTTCATTCAGTAATTGTGGCTTAATCTAAAGGGTTATAGTTGCAAATGCAACTCTACCTTCTTGTTTTTGGCTTGCTCGAGAGAGAGGTTTTAAAACCAAGATTACTGAATTGATGGTTTGTGGGTATTGGGTTGTTATGGGTTCAACTCCAGAGAGTGAATCCTAAACCCTCTTCCACACATTCAGCTGGAGAGAGTGAATGGACTAAAGGGTAGGTTGTTCTTAATTGCTACTTATTGGTGTTCGAGAGAAACCAATTTGACTCGGGGAAAATTGTTGAGAGAGAGTTTATCCCCACCAAAGTCTAGCTTATTCACTGATTTACAGTTATTTACTATTAATTGCAATCACTCATTTGGTTACCTTGGCTCATAATCCAATCATATCCCAAGAACCCGTCTCCATATTTATTATTTTCGTGTTATTTGATGTTGTAGTTGATAATTACTAATAAACCCCCCTGTTATTTGACACTTGTATCACCCCAAACTTGAACCATGCTTTTATTCGTAAATGTTGTTACCTATGATTGACTTGATCATATTTATGCTTTTTCTATTGATTCTCAAATACGTACCACACCCTGTGGGATTCGACCCCATCTCACTTAGTTGGGTTATAATACTGACTAACGATCGTTGGCACTTAGAATTGGATAAAGTGTCATGATATGTGAAATCACTTAGCCAAGTTTCTCTTGGGCTCGCCGAGTTTTACATACTCCAATTTGAAATTGTCTTGAGTCCAACGGCGGACTAGATCGTGATCGCCAACCTCTTCGGCAGTTTGCCTACTGGTCTTTTAGCTCGCCAACCTGCACTTTTCCAACACCTTCCAAACTTTGACCTACACAATCAACACACCATTATTTCTTTAAGCAAAAATAAAGCAATAAACACTTTGGTTGCCTCTCAATGAGCGCCTTAGTTAACGTCGTGGCTCGACCCAAGTCCCCACTTTAGTTCCATTAGTAGGGTTTGACTCATTTTCATGAGGACACCCCTCTTTTGTCTCTTGGTAGAGAGAAGTCAGCACTTGGTCCATTTGGGACTGTAGAAGCTCAGGTTGTTCCATGCAAATTTCTTCCTCCAATTCTCTATTTACAAAAAATGTTTTCACATCCATTTTGACAAATTTGAAGACCATATATTGCAACCAGTGCAATTAACATCTGAATTGATGTAATCCTTGTTTGTAGCCATTATGTGTCAAAATAATAAAGTATTTCTTATTGTATAAAGCCTTTGACAACAAATCTTGTTTTCTACTTGTCAATAGTTTCATAAAAAAAAAAAAAACTTTTGTAGATCCACTTTGAACTCAAAGGTTTATTTCCCGGAAGACGATCAACCAACTCTCAAGTATGGTTGCTCAAGATTGAATCTATGTTATTACTGACAGGCTCTTTCCAAAATGAATGAGTCCGTGGAGGACAGAGCTTCTTCAAAATTATGAGACTCATTTTCAAGAAGAAATGTTACAAAATCAAACTCAAAGGAAGTAATTAGTACATTGACATTTACTACGCCTCTGAATCTCTTTATTAAGTACATTTTCCTTTAGTTCTTTTCAAGATTGTTCAGACCCTCCACTCGACTATCAAACAGTTCGGACTTATAAACCATTAATTGACATATTTTACTATTTGTATAATATCCAATGAATACACAATTCACAGTCTAAGATCCTATTTTGATCCGTTTGGGAATAATTCTCTTATTTCCATTTCTCATATGGAATAGACTGTATTGAAAAATTTTAGATCACTATATTTCATGATTTATTGCTTGTAGAAACTTTAAGGGGGGACAAACAGTTCTCTATCAGGATAAAATAAAGCCTGAACAACAAAAACTATTTGTTTCTCTCTTTCTTAATAAGAACATATAAATTTTTTGTTGTTCTCTTTTGCTATATTGATATCACCTGCCCCCCCCCCTCCCCAAATTTTGTGGTAAACCTGAAATTATAAGTAGGACATTCAATATTTCCTCCAAAGTTTGGATTTTTCCTATCAATAATTTAATTAGATTGAGGTGAGTATGTGGAGTAATTTGATGGATGAATCTATTTTTAAAATATATTTCTGCAAAAGAAGATTAATATTCTCCACATCTACAACTTCTAATCATGAAAAATGATATTCAAATTCAGTTTTAGATTGCCTAGATGTTTCTATCTCTTCATCCTTACCATTCACCAAATAGACATAACAGTATCTAGTGCAATTTTCAATAAAATTTATGCAATATTTATTCCCACCACAAGATGGTATTGCCTTCATATCACAAATGTCAGTTTAAATCAATTCTAAGGGAATAAAATTATTATTTTTAAATTTATCCTTAACATAGTGAGATTAAACACATACATGAAATTTTGATTTGTTGCACTAGAAGTTAGGCAAACTTCTAAGTTTATCAGTTTTTGCAAGGTTTTGCAATTGACATGTCCTAACATTCATGTAACAAACAATTTGATTCAAGCAAGTAACAAATAACAGAAATACTGAGTTTGAAAAGACCTTTCGTTAGGTAACTTTTTACTACAAATATTTTGTTCTTTACTTTTTATAACTTTGTCAAAAACAATTTTTTTTTTAGGGTCAACACATTGTTAGATGTCCATTTCAGAAGGACCTTTCCATAACATTCAATTTGTTATAGAATTACCCATGACCATAGTCTCATCGGCCCAATAAGGGAAATATAACCCAACTGTATGTTTTACAACACAAACATAACACATCACATTTCACCAATGTTCATGTCTATACAAATAAATTTATTTTAATAAACATATCTTTTATTAAAAAATTAGAATATTTTAAGTGACAATTTATCATCAAAGAATATAATTCTTTTGAACGAGTAGTATAATTTTATGGTTTTATACTAGTCATATCATATACTAGTAAAGAGAGACTCAACGACCAAAATATCAAATATACTCGATGAATTTTGTGGGTCTAACATAAAACAGCAATGTCATTAAATTTCATATCTTGTACTTTCAAATTTAAATTAGATAGTATGTCTAGTATTTTCTTTATCACAAGTAAAGAACCACCCACATTATAAATATATTCTCAAATATTATTTCCAAATATTTGAAATTATTTTCCACATATATTTTCTCATGCTTTCACATTGTATACAAACAAAATAGACTTTGGCAACACGAAGCTTTATTTTGGAGATTTAATCCATAAAAACACCCATTGCAGGTACAAAAATTATTAATTTTATGTCAATAGTGTTTTCCCCTTTTTTTCACTATTAGATAGACCACTTAGTATTTAGAATACTATCAATAGAGATACAATCTATAAACAACTTGTTTCTAGTTTAACGTTGAAGTTTTTATATTTTTTTAATCGTTAACAGAATGCACCTTGAATTCTGATGAAGTTTTTATATTCTTCAAATCAGTTTCACATTTAGACATAATAGTAAACCAAAAAGTTTTAATCTCTAGAAACCTCAAATACAATATTGTTTGTAGATAATGATGAAGATTTTATCTTTTTAAGTCGTTTAGCCTTAATATTCCTGATGAAGATTTTGTACTCTTCAAGTCAGAATATTCATTCAAACTGAGTATTTAACAAATTGTTGAAGTTTCTATAATCTTCAAACCAATGTACAATCTTATTTATTCGTGATGTTCTTATATTCTTCAAACCAAAGGAGTAAAAGATTTGAAGATTTTAGTCTACAAAAGTCAGACACAATAAAATTTCACATACAACAGAAAACTACAAAAGTTTATTTTTCCTCCTCTATATAAATTACATATTTATAATAATAAATATATATGCTGAGATCATCACATAATGACCATCCATCCTAACATTTATGATATAAAACTCATAACTTACAAAGGATAGAATTTTTTTTTTAAGGAAAATAAAGATAGAACCTGATTTTTACTCTCATTAAATAATATTCTCTCTCAAGAACTTGAAGAAGAAGAAGAAGAAGACTTCACCTAGGGTTTCAAGCTAAGGATCCAAATTCTCCATTTAAGATAGGCAATTATAATTGAGGTATGGTAGCTCTTCATCAATGGATAGAATTCATCCATGGAGCCCCTTCAAAATCCTAATTTCAAAGATAGAATTCCCCAAAAGTAAGGGTTTGATTCCAAAGCCATGGGTTACTTTCAAAAATGACTTTTATGATTGAATTATGTTATATTATGTTTGAATCAATTATTTCTTATGATTTTTATGTTGAAATCTCCAAGGACCCATGAAATCTCCCTATTTCTCAATTATGCTCTTGTGATGTGGGTTTCTTAGTGAAAGAAGAATGTTATGAGATTATGCTTGTAGTAATTGAGTTACTTGAATTATATTTATATCCATGTGTAATATAGTGAATTCTATATGTGTTAATTTGATATTAGGTTTGACCTTTGAAAGGGAAAATTATGATATTATGCATGTGTTATGAGGTATTTGTGTATGCTTTAAGAACAATTTGAGAGTGAAATGTTTATGATTATCATGTAGTTGTTGTGTTTTGAAAGATTATTCTCATATACACACTTATGCATGATTATGATATGATGTGAAATGTTTTCTCACAATATAATGATTCTAGGGTTGAAAGACTTTCTCACCCATAAAATCTATATGTAGCCATGGACTGTGAAAGGTTATTCTCACACATGATCTATATGCTATCTTATGAATTTTGTAGGATTGAGTGTCAAGACATTCTCCAATAAATATGAACTTAAGTCAAGACTTAATATGTAATCCGTGTGAATTAATGCTTATCACCGAGTGGATAATTTATATGAGATTAAAGCTCTTACACTAGTTGATTCCGGTTGTAACAACCCGGAAAACTAGTAAGACCAAGCTACAGTCTAATGGAAACTAGTAGGTGAGACTAGAGCCGTACGTGTGAGTTTTTGAGTTTGATGTTTGGTTGTAGGTTGTATATTGACTTCCCGAGCTTCGATTGAGGTGTCTAGGGGTTAAAAGTCAAGGTACGACCTCCCAAAGACCAACCAAGGGTCATTTGGGAGGACCCTAAAGTCTAACCCCCAAGGCTGCCTAAGATCACAAAAGCTGCCAAAATGAGTGACCTACGGATGGCCAATCACGGCCAGTAGATTGAGTGACGCCCCATAGGTCATGTGGCGTGGTTCAAGACCTGGTTGAGGATCTGAAGGTCAAAATCACGGACCTGAAGCACGCCCAGTAGATCAATTGACGGACCATAGGTCCAAGGGACATGGATTGCACGTGTAATCTGCCCAAAGTCGGCCAATAGGTGGGTTAGTTTAGGTAATTCGTTTTTAGTTTGTTTTAAGTAGGGGTAACTTAATATGGGTTTATTTCATATATATAAAGTATTTTATGTCATTAAAACCTCATTAAATAATTATAACCCAAGACCCCAAATCAAAACCCAACTACTTTCCCCTCCAAAAAACTACTCTCTAGAAACTCCACTGAAGACCAAGAGAAGGGATCAGGCTATAGGGCGTGGAGATGGAGGCTTCTTCACATGAATTTGATGGGATTATAAGTCTACGGTATGGGAGTTCTTCATCCTTGGGAAGCTATCACCCAAGGTGCCATTTCAATAGCTTTTAACTCAATCCTAGAAAACCCAATTAGCTAGGGTTTCAAACCCCATGGATTCCTTCCAAAGTTGTTCTTAAAAGTTGAATTATATTTGTTATTGATGATACTACTGATTTTAGATGATTTTAACTTGAATTCCAAAGAATCCATGAGTTTTCCCCAACCCTAGCTATGGTTCTTCTTTACATTATGTGATGGTTATGCAAGTTGGTCCAATTGATTGAATGAGAGTTAATTATGATGTAATTGCATGATCTAAGTTTGATTTTACATGTATAGTTTATTAACCTAAGATTTCTAAGTTGAATTGATATAGTCTAGGGTTGTGCCATGAAAGGGGCTAGTTGAGGGTTTAAATGTGAACCTCCAAGAATGATGAATTTCTCCATATAATGCCTTAGATTAGATCACCTAGACTTGAATTGTTTTAGGGTAATGCTTCTAAATATGAATTGAGTTTATCATGATACTATATGCATGCTTATGAATATTTGGAGTATAAAGTGCTAATCATGATGTGACTAAGCTATTGATGAGTTGTTGGATCATGGTATTACCATATCTAATGTTCTATTTCTATATGTTTGGGATGAGTTTGTCCATAGACCTTGAAGGACATATTATTAAGGTTTGTGCACGTTGACAAGATTGTGTGTGAACTTGTGATTTACTTAGAAAGTGAAGGTCCTATGACTATTGTGTATATTGTGATATTGTTGAAAGGCCATTTTTCCCTTATACTTACACTTGATCATGTATGAATTGTCTAGGATGATGATAAGGTTGTTGTTGTGTCATTGTAAGGACAATTACACACACACACTACATGCATAAACAGGATCATGATGCATCTATGGTGTTAATTGAAAGTATAGTTCTCATATGCACCTTTACACATTATGATCCTATTGTGTTGATTGAAAGTCCATTCTTATGAGAGCACATGATATTGGAGTGAAAGTTATTCTCACATACTAATTATGGTTCAAAAGTTGAAAGTACATTCTCACTTTAATTAATCTATGAGCTATTTTATGAGTTGGGTTGAACGAAGGGTAAAATACCCCTTCAAACATGTAAATCCAATTCAAGACTAAAACAAGTAATTTTGGGAAGTAATGCTTAGCACCGAGTGGATATGGACAATGAGGAAAAGGCCCCTCCATCAATGCAATAGGGCCGGGTCATCAAAAGTAAACTCATGAGATGGAAGCCCCTCCGCCAATGTAATAGGGCGGGTTTCTAGAAGTACTCTCCCTATCCCAAAACTACGTGCCCACATAGAACTTAGTTAGTGTATCCACCTTATATATACACATTTTATCCTACCTTAGGCAAGTAGGACACCTTCTTTCAGTGTGGAGTTACACGACACCGGATTCCATGTAGCTCACATGGTCTATGTCGGTTATGGCTACTCTTCCCTATATAATAAAGATAATGAATGAGACATGAACTATACTATGACTTTTTGGTGAGTTAACTTAGTAGGAGTGAGGGTATGTGACTTCACTTTTATATTTCACAAGTAGACTTAGTAGGATGTCATGGGATGGTTCCTTTGTGTTATGATGAGATTTGCATGTATGCATGTATATTGAATGGATAGTTGGCATAAATGACTTTCCTTATAATTCAAGTAATGTACATGACTATTTCCTTATTTCTGACTATTGATTATAATGAGGTCTAAAAGATGAAGTGCATGACTAAGGTAGCCTCATAGGAGTACTAAGTAGGGTTGGGATTATGGGATGCCAACCATACATTGCAAAAGTATTTCTTAGTGGTTGCTTATGTGATGACTACTTCATGTTGAGATGATCTTATTATTTGACTTTGTATTATTTTATGATTGGAGGCTATGTTTTGTGAAGATTGGGATATATACTATGTCGATGTTAGAGACCATGCTTGTTATTATAATGATATCTCTCATGTTATGGTGAAATGTGTGTGAGTTACCTTATGGGTTGCATTCTCCAACTATTTCGAAGATGATGTTCAAAAATGACATATAGCATGATTTCACATGAAATATCCCTTTTATGCATGCTTTAATAATTTTTGTCCATGGCGTCCATACTTAGTACTTTTTGTTTTAACCCCCTTCTTCTACATTTTCTATAAGTGTAGGCTTTGGAGATATTGGATTCCATCCTCGTGGCTAGGTTCATAGGAGATCAAGAAGAAGAAGAATGGTGAGTCCTCATTGTATTCGAGGGATTGACCATATGTCCTTATGTCTTTACTTTTATGTTTTAGACTTTGGTTGTAAGGGATATGTCTGTAAGATTGTGTTTCAAGAGTTTTATTCCAAGTATAATAGATGGTTTGAGACATAGTGGCATTGATTCTCTTTCATTTTGTAAAGGACTTCGATTGTAAAGAAAAGTATTAAATTCAACATTATTTTCCTATGCTTTTATGTTCGTGTATGCTGTGAGGCTTGTATGTGATCCCTTCGGAGTAAATTACGCCGTGTTACTTCTAGGGGGTAACCACGGGTCGTGATACCGATTTTCCAAATGGATTCGTTATACGCTAGTTGAGTCCGGGTTCCCAAAGTATGTCTCATGAGATGGAAACTTTTTTACCTTAGTTGAGAACGAGTTTCTAGAAGCAATCTTCTTATCCCATGAACTATGTGCACTCATAGGTATTTAGCTAGTGGACCTACCTAAGCTAAGAGTATGGTTCTACCTTAGGCATGTAGGATACCTTTTTTGGGTGTGGGGTAGACACCGAATTCCATGTATAGCTAACATTGTCTCATGTTGGTTACGGCTTATTCCCACCACAACAAGAACAAGAATATGAATTAGGAACCATGGTTACTTAATAAGCTTTACTTAGCATGGGTGAGATTAAGTAGTCTTATTCATGCATTGCACAAGTATGCTTTCAGAGTGTTTATGAAGTGTTTCTCTTATGTTATGATGATCTATATGTTAACTATGCTTATCACCTATGTTTCTCCATTTTCTTCATAGTGATGTTAAACTTGGTTAAGTGCGTGCTTTCAACTAAAATGTCCCTTTTAGCATGTTTGCAACGTTTTTATGCATGACTATCATACTTAGTGCATTTTTATAGTAACAACTACTTTTCCTACATTTTTCCCAAGTGTAGGGTCAGGTTCTCAAGGTAATCATTGTTGTGGCTAAAGCTTAGATTTGCTTACTTTCCTAGCTTGCTGGTGAGTCCTTATGATTCTAGGACGGATGTTATCTCATTGTAGTTCATTTCTAATATTTTTTATGTGTATGGACTATTTCCCTTTCTCATTTCGAGTAATGTAATAGATGGCTATGTTGAGACTTAGGGTGTGTTTGGTATGAAGGAAAACATTTTTCCAATTTTCTCATGTTTGGTTGGGTTAAATGTTTTGCAAAATGTTTTCCAAATCAACTCATTTTCCTCAAATTTTAGAAAAATGACTTCCCTACAAAACATAAGGAAAACATTTTCCAAAGCTCCCTTCCAACTACAAATTACCCACCCTCCTCCCCCACCTTCCCAAAAAAAAAACTAAAGCTTGTTTTTAAAAAATGTGTAACTTCAATTTTTTTACCCCACCGTCAACCCTACCTCCAACCCCTACCACCACCACCTCCCCCAAACTAAAAATATTAAAAGTTGTTTTTAAAAGATATTTCTAATTTCAATTTTTTATTATTTTATCCCCCCCACCCCTACCCTCTCCCCCCCATCAGCCCCCTTACCAGCCCCCCAACCCTTTCAAGAAAATAATTAAATTTGTTTTTAAAAACTATTTTCTACTTTAAATTTTTATTTTTTCACCCCTACCGTCGTCCCTCCCCCCGCAACCCCCTCTCCCCCAAAAACAAAATATTTACTTTGTTTTTAAAAAATATTTAAACTTCAAAAGTTCATTTTTTTCACCCCTACCCTCGATCCCCCAACCCACCCACTCCCCACCAGCCACCTCCCAAGCAGCCAAAAAAAAATTAATTTGTATTTAAAAATTATTTTCAACTTCAAAATTTCATTTTTTTACTCCTACCCTCGACCCCTCCACCCACCCACCCTCTACTAGGTCCCCACCCCCCAAAAAAAAAATTAAATTTGTTTTTAAAAAATATTTTCAACTTCAAAATTTCTTTTTTTCACCCCTACCCTCGACCTTCCCCGCCCTCACCCACCCACCCCTTACTAGCCCCCACCCCCCAAAAAAAATTTCAACATCAAAATTTCATTTTTTCAGCCCTACCCTCGACCCCCCCCATCATTACCCACCCACCCTA
>JAJOOS010020148.1:0-29697 GCA_029582725.1 Solanum chiquidenum | reverse complement strand
AAAAAAATAATTAAAATTAATAATTTATATATTTTAAATAAAAATTATTGATTTTTTTCGTACCCTATGCCCTAGCGAAAATATATTGGTAAAGTAATGACAAGTTGTGAAAATTAATATGAGTAAAGTTTGATAAATAAATGCATGAATGGATAGCTTTTCTTCACATAATTATTAGTGTACGCACTTTCCTCCATTATGCTTATTAATTTGGGACTTTGTCTTTTTTTTTTATATTTATTTTGCTTGTCATTTATTTAAATCTTATCCATTGTAGTTTTTACTTTTTCTTCATAATAATAAAAAAAATATAATGCCCTTCTCTTCTTCATGACTTATATTAATTTTTTTCGAAGAGATTGCAATGCACGTCCATAATATTCCTAATTTAAAACCTTTTGTTCGAAAGAAAAAAAATATTATAGAAAAAATTATACAGTATAACAATTTTTTTTTATAATAGTATTTTATTATAACTATCAATATATTTTAGATCCAATTTTTAAGGTTATGTACATTCAATTTTACTTGGCGTTTGTTGATTTTGTTTAGTATTTACTATACGTTTATTAATTATACTTTGAAAATTCAAGTTTCACCAATATTACTCTAAAAAAAATTAATGAAAGGGATAATATTGAAAGAAAATAATAAATCTCTTTGATTTATTAAAGTTGATAAGAAGAGGAATCTATATTTAGTACTCTACGAGCGAGAGACATGTAAAATAAAATTGAGGGAGTACAAGTTTTCAACATTTCTACTATACCAATAAAAAATATATATGAACAAACGACACTTCATGTTATGAATGTTAAGCTAACATTTAAAAAAAAAAATTTTTTAAAAATAACTGATAATCTATGTTAAGATAATGACGGCACATATATGAACTAAAGTCTAAGACAAAACAAAAAGAACTATCAAATAATAAATTTGAATTAATTTAATTTTTGAAAAATGCTAATAATAAAGAAACTGAATTTTTTTAGTTAATTTTATACTATTAACAATATTGAATAATAAAATTATTTTAATATTCAGTCATGAGAACGTTTTCATTTGACAAAAAATATTTATTAGTATTTTTATTAATTATATCAATTGTTTACTTATATAGTTGGGAGTTGGATATTTATTAGGACCAATATTACTCTAAAAAAAATTAATGAAAGGGATAATATTGAAAGAAAATAATAAATCTCTTTGATTTATTAAAGTTGATAAGAAGAGGAATCTATATTTAGTACTCTACGAGCGAGAGCCATGTAAAATAAAATTGAGGGAGTACAAGTTTTCAACATTTCTACTATACCAATAAAAAATATATATGAACAAACGACACTTCATGTTATGAATGTTAAGCTAACATTTTTTGCAAATTTCTCCCACATTAAGCATATTTGAGATAGAATGTGAATATGTAAGGACAAGTTGTGAAAATTCCTAAATAAGGGTTTAATTTATCTATTTTCATTAAGAGTCAAGTTCAATACATTTTTAATTAAATGCGATTTATTTTAAATTCATTTCATCATATTTTCCTGTTCAAATTTTAAAAACAAATGTCAAATAATTTTATATGTATTTTAGACTTTTTAGTTGCACATATATAAAATACCTTGTGTCTTTTAATGATTCTTTTATTGGGGGAAAATCACCTATTCCATAAGTAATTTAAGGATGCCATTTATGTACTATTTTACTAATCAAAGATCGTGTAATTAATGGATCTCCTTTATCGTGTTTGATTGAGATGTTTGTTAATCTAATATTTTACTAATAAATATATATAAATAATATATCTTGTTTTGTACTTTTCCCATTGGTTGGAGTCTATCAAGAAAAGCATATGGAAATATTAATTAGTCATAGCTTATCCACATTTGACCTAAACTTACTGATTAAAATAAGTTAAAAGAGAAGAAGTACATCCATTCTCCAATAAACAACTAGCAAGCTTTTTTTACACTATTCACGCAATAGCATTGTTTATTATAAGAATAAAAAAATCGAAAGGGTAGCTCTACAACAATAGTAAACTATTTTTATGTGATCTGTATGTCACAGATTCGAATTGTGAAAACAATCACTAATATACTTGCACTAAAATAGACTATCTATATCATACTTTTTGAAATGTGATTTTTTTTCTAATTTCGCTGACACGAGATATTTTGTACACCGGACGGCTCTGACTACCCTATAACATACCAAGAATTAGTGGAGGGAGTTTCTCACGGTATTGGTAAACCACTAATATTGCTTCTTAACTTTTCTGTTGACCTTGTTTCTTTAAGGTAAAAGATGGTTAAAATCCATTTGATTAATTTTTTATTTAAAAATAAAACTATATGAATCCATATGAAGATTCTAATCATAAAGTTTTTGGGCTATTTTTAGTTTTTCTTTTTATAATATTTTCTGTATCCATTAGTGCTATCTCTTTGGCTCTAGGTGTCTTACATGAGTTTAAGTGGGGTTGTTACAATATTTTGATAAAAAGAAAATTGTGGTCCAAACTTTAAAAAAAAGAACTTATATTTACTTGTATTTTATGCACTCAATGAGATAATATGCATAACCTTATGCATATTAAATAATCAAAAGATCGTAGTAAGATTTTTCAATAATGCTTGATCATTATTCAGTTCTTATATATCATAATAGCATTTTGCAATATTGTTATAATAAGTTTACTTAAAACTATTAAGATTTTTCTGATATGATTAATAATCATGTGAACTTTTTTAAAATTAAAATCATGTATGATGAATATTCATAAAAGTTTGACCTTTAATTAAATGTTTGGTGTTCGAGGTGAAGAATTTTTTGTAGGGAGACTTTTTCCTTAATTGAGTCCTACATAAGAGCGAATCCACACTAATTGCTACGGGTTCAACAAAATTTAATAGCCTGATTCAAATATCTTGAGAAGTTATATACAAAAATAATTATTATTTGAACTCATAAACTCAAAAATTCTTACTCCGTCTCTGATCGGACACCACATGAATATGAATAGAACAACAAATACCTTTTTTTTTTTAAAAAAAGAACAACGAAAATATTCTTAAACAACTCCTAATTAACATAATTTTAAGTAAAAAAATCTTACCTAATTCCATTTAAAATAGCCATGTGTCCCCTCAGCCATCTCTCCTTTCCCAACCACACCTAAGGAAAGAAAAATGACAAATCTTAAAGGCAAAAACTTAAAATAATTTTTTTTAAAAACGCATGGAAGAAGTTAGCAATACTAAATTAGTACACCATTCAACAATTTTAGATATTTATGTGGTCATAAATCATTTCATTAAAAATAAAAAAGAAATTTTAAAGTTATATTATTCTTAATTATAATAAAGTGGCCTTTTTTAAAACAAACTTACAAGAAAAAATACAACATGAAATGAAGCGGAAGGAATAATTCTAATTTTTATTTTGGATACCCTCGCATCGGATAGGACTTCATTCAAAAGATAACACATCCGACTAAAAATTTAAACTCGCTGCTCTGATTAAGAAATGAACTTCATCCAATGCACCATATTCGATGGTGGTTAGTAGTTAGTACTAATCCTTAAATATTAGGTATAAAATCACAAAAACACAAACCATAACCATGGTTAGTTGATAGTTAACCATGGTTAAGCCAAGTTCGACTTTATCTTCTCACACGTAAAACGACACTTCCCCAAAGCCCAAAGTCAAGCTTTTCGCTATTTTATAGAAATAGTACTTATTGCATCAACACTTGTACCATTTCCCTGTTTTCTTCTTCATCTTCTCCCTGCATTCTGATCTCCTTTCTCTCTTTACATACTATTTTCTTCCATTCAAACTTCACACACACACAGTTACTTTCTCTCTCGCAGTGCATGTGTGTGATAATCTTCGGTGCTTCTTGAATTCGTCGGATTCTGACGTTATCACCGTTTTTACGGTCACCGGATTTGTCTTCTAGGTACAGTATATGAAACTCCGTTTCTCTGATATTTTTGTTTATTTTTCCTGGAATTTCATGTTTTGGAGGTTTATTGATATGGAAATTGGTGTGTATGTTGTTCGGTGACGGAACGGTAGAGATTGATGTGTTTTTTTTGTTTGTTTTTTTGCAGTGGTTTTGAATTTTTCTGTTCGGAATTTTTGTTATATCTCATCGGAAATTGCTGGGAGCTTTTAGGAGGTTTATTACAATTTGGTTAAATTCAATTTTAAGGTGAGATTTTTTTATTTTCTAATGGTTTAGTTAAATTTTTAGATCCTTGTTACTTTTGTTTGTATGGTTGTACTTGTATTTCGTCTTGATATACTGCCTGGATTTTTTTCCTTTACTGACTATCTTACAGAAAATGTCCAAAAAAAATTCATTGAAAGATTCTTTACTTTTTTTGAAATAGTTTCATCATTTCTTGATTTTGTGACTGATAACTTAAAACTCAAGGAGGAGTTGAAATGGTTTATGGAAATGAAGTTGTCAGCATAAAATGGTTGTTTTGCACAAAGTCTGGATAAGTTGTACTTTTGTTTCTTCAAAATCAGATTTACTGAATTTGGGAAATTGATGCCTTGAAAACATTATGAATTGTACCAGTAATTTCATGCTAATATCAAAGGCATAAGAGATGTGGAAATAATGAATTCGGAAATGGATTCATTTAACTGCTGTGGAAGTAAATGTTGGAAGAAAAATCTAGATGTGTAGCTGTTATGTTCATGTATTTGAATGTTTGTTGAGGTAGTGTCATAAATGAGAGTGAAAGAAAGAAAAAAGGGACGTGAAAGCACCTAGATGCGGAGTTTGTGCAGGGAGGTGTAATATGTTGTGTTACTTTGAGATCATGACATGCATGACCATGTACGTGAATTGACAATCATTAATGAGTAGAAGACGACAAATATTTCTCTGTAGAAAAGTTCCGTTAGTTTTGAGAGAGGAACTTTAGCACAATAATGCGTGTGGACTTCACATTTTTCATTGAGTAAAAAGTTATAGAGGAAGTTAATAAATTGGAAAACTTTCCCAAGTTTTGAGAGTGACGTAAATGGGTAGCCATTGAAGTGTTCAACGTTTTTTGTTTCCTTGTGCACGTGTACCACGTAAACCTACACACTCTATCAATATAAATTGAGTGTGAAAGAATTAAATTTAATCACCCATAAGGTGACAAATATCATAAATATGCCGTGAAGAACTGGGGGAACCAGGCATTTAGTTTCTTTTTAGGCTTTTAGCTAAGTGCCGGTAGGGGGAACCAGGCATTTATATGGTAATGGACATGGAAGAAGTTTGGTCCAGGGAGTGTCACATAGGGTCTGCTTTTTGTATCTAGTGCTCACAAGATGTAGTTAGCTCATTAGCAGAGGCGAGGCCCAAATTGAGCAAGCTATTTGAATCTGAGTACTCAGTAGGTCCTTTGCGAGTCTGTTGCATAGGGGCAAAGTTCTTCTGAGTTCTTGCTTGACGTTAAACTTTGGACATTTCCGGTGATTATTTTATGCCTGACAGCAACAATGGTCAGATAGTTGATGCCCTTATTTGAACTGTCAGTTGTTTCCGAACTTTCTTGTGTTTGTACTTTCTAATTTTTTTTATTTTTTTTTCTTACAAGGTTGTAATTTCTGTTTGTTTTGTTGAATAAGATGTTAGCACTGACTGTTGAAGGCCAGACTTCACCACCATCTTTATTACACTGATGACAAGGCTGGATCTTACTTTGATCCATTTCTCTAGGGATATAGTTGTCTTTTACAGGTTGTTTAGCTCCTAATGGATATCCGATTTGATGGTGAAGTTTCAATCGTCTAGCATTCTGTAGTAGTGTTATCAAAGGCGAAAAACTTATAAAGCGCTAAGGTCCAGATCCATCGGGGCCTTTAAGCCAAAAGCACAAGCTTCAATGCAGGTGCAAATAAAGAAAATAAAAACATTGTGTAGTTTATGAATAACAATTACAAACACACATAACAAATATATAAATAACAATATTTTTTAAAAGAACAATAAAGTAAAATATTCATTGTTTAGTGTGCTATAACTCCATTGGCGATGAGACATATGCCCTAAGCTCCCACTCAGTGGGGCAGAGCATTTTGCCTGCTTTGCACTAACTTTAGGGTTTAATCTCACTTTGAACGAGCCTTTGACAACAATGTGTTTTAGGGGATTAATTAGACAGACTCCTAAGGGGTCGTTTGTTTTGGAGGTTTGTGTGAAAAACGACGATTCTAGAACAAAGAACTAGACAATTAGTGTACTGCTTGATTAGATTCTTCGCTTGCATATTATTAAACAACAAATATTAAGAGTTCCGATGGCATGTTAGAACTCATTTCATGGCTGATTGGCAAAGCTATTAAGTTTTAATTTAGACCTGCAGTTGGTATACTCTAGAGATATATATAGCAGCGTTATTAAAGGCAAACAGGGCAAAAGGGGGTTTTAAGCGCGCAGCAGACATAAAGCATGAGTTTTAATAAAAAAAGGTGCAAAGGGAGAAACAATTCAAATATATATGTTTAGTCCAAGAATAATAATTATAAGCATGAAATGAATGACAAATTTATGAACAAAGAAATTGTTTTTTTTTTTCTATGAAGTGAAATATCAATTGTTTAGTCTCGCCTCTTTAGAAGAGGCTCATTGTCAAGGAAAAGTATGCCTTAGACCGTTGATGATGAAACTGAACCGTTCATTAAGCGAAGCGAAGAGCTCAACACGTTTTGAGTGTCGCTTCAGGCCTTGAGTGAGCCTTTGACAAATAGAAGTATAAATGCCTTAATTGTTTGAAGGAGCATTGAATATCCAATAATTTCCTTTTAATGTAAAAAGGATAGATGCAATTCACCATGAGCACATTTACCTGTAATTGCTTCATTCAGAAAGTAGATAGTGAATAACTGTGATAGCTTTTTAAGCATCTTTGGAATGTGTATTTCTCCACCAAGTTTGTTTTTCTCAGAGATAAAAGGATTAATGGTTGGTCTTCCTGTAATATCCTTTTAATTGGAGAGCTTGGAGGTGGTGCATGATTTGGTGCGCTCGCCTTCAAATAGGTTTTTGGTTTGGATTTGAGTTTGTTACAAACATATCTTTCCTAGGTTTGTTATGAACCATCCACCGATCTCATTCTACTCGTCGAAATTAGAACTAAACTTTTTATTTGTACTTGTTTTTTTGTTCACTGCTCATTACAGCTCAACAGTAACTGCTGTTGCTACCAAGTCAGCCATGGTCTATGAAAGCCATATTACAGTTATTATGATAAATGCCATGTTCTTGGACCTTGACATTTGGAAATGTGCATTTCTCTTCTTATGTATTGGATCCCACCTTATAATGTAGCCAACCCTTCACCCTTCTAAATTGGTTAATACTTGTAGCTTCCATAATATATCACTTGTCAGCTTGTAAATTCTCGTTTAAAACTACTACTTCTGTCGAATTCCATGGTGCTGCATTTCATGTCATTCTTATTATGTGATTGAAATGAATTATTGAATCATTCCAATGCTGTAACAGTTTTATGAACTCTATAATATTTTCCCTTTTTTTAGTTTGAGATTAAATATTCCTTGACACTTTTATTCCTGCCTTTAAGTTTCTTTGCCATTCCTTGCTTGATTGCTTGCTAATATCCTCAACCCTTCTAATTCATAGTTCTATTGTCTGGTGTTGTGATGATATTGGAATCATGACTTAGATGAACTTGTTGGCAAAATAATGATTTGTCTTTTCTACCTGTTGGTGCTGTAGGTTACTGCACAATTGCTTTGGGGTTGAAAGTTTCAAGCATAGATTTCAAATTCCAGCAGTGCGTGTTTAACAACATAGACCAAATTTTACTTTGTAATCATGCCATCAAGATCTTGTGCTAATCTTTTGGACATGGCATCTGGAGATATACTAGATATACCTCAGACACCTAGAGCTCTTCCACGTGTGATGACAGTTCCTGGAATCATTGCAGATGGTGATTCAGATAGTATGTCATCCTCATGTCGAGAGCGAAAAATTGTTGTAGCAAACATGCTGCCTTTGCATGCTCAAAGGGATACAACGGCTAAAAAGTGGTTATTCAGTTTGGATGAGGATTCTCTTTTATTGCAATTGAAGGATGGGTTTTCTCCTGAAACTGAGGTTGTCTATGTTGGTTCTCTGAAGGTTGATGTGGAACATAGTGAACAGGAGGAAGTTGCTCAGCGACTTCTTGAGGAGTTCAAGTGTGTGCCTACTTTTGTACCCCATGATATCCAGGAAAAGTTTTATCACGGCTTCTGTAAGCAGCAACTTTGGCCTCTTTTCCACTACATGCTTCCAATGTGTCCTGATCATGGAGATCGTTTTGACCGGCAGATGTGGCAAGCTTATGTCTCTGCAAATAAGGTTTTCGCTGATAAGGTTATGGAAGTGGTTAATCCTGATGATGATTATATCTGGATTCAAGATTACCACCTCATGGTTCTACCGACATTTTTGAGGAAGCGCTACCATCGTGTCAAGCTAGGCTTCTTTCTTCATAGCCCATTTCCTTCGTCAGAAATTTACCGAACTCTGCCTGTTAGGGATGAAATTCTCAAAGGGTTGTTAAATTGCGACCTAATTGGCTTTCATACCTTCGATTATGCACGTCACTTTCTGTCATGCTGCAGTCGAATGTTGGGTTTAGATTATGAATCTAAACGAGGACATATTGGACTTGATTATTTTGGTCGTACAGTTTACATTAAAATTCTGCCTGTAGGCATACATATGGGTCGACTAGAGTCCGTGATGAGTTTGTCTTCTACTTTTGATAAAGCTAAAGAAGTTCAAGAACAGTTCAAGGGGAAGAAGGTAATTCTGGGTGTGGATGATATGGACATCTTTAAAGGCATTAGTTTGAAATTGCTAGCATTTGAGTACCTACTACAGCAGGACCAGAGCTTGCAGGGGAAACTTGTTCTTGTTCAAATAGTAAATCCTGCTCGTAGCTCGGGCAAAGATGTTCAGGAAGCAAAGAGGGAGACATATTCAACTGCTGAAAGGATCAACAAAATTTACGGTAGATCTAATTATGAGCCTGTAATTTTGATTGATCGTCCGGTTCCTCGCTATGAGAAGACTGCATACTATGCTGTTGCTGAATGTTGCCTAGTGAATGCTGTAAGGGATGGAATGAATTTAGTGCCTTACAAGTATATTGTTTGCAGGCAAGGTTCTCCTGGTATGGATGATGCTATGGGTATTAAAACTGATTCTCCTAGAAGTAGCATGCTTGTTGTGTCAGAATTTATTGGTTGTTCCCCATCTCTGAGTGGAGCAATTAGGGTAAATCCATGGGATATTGAAGCTGTTGCTGAGGCTTTAAATGTGGCGATTACAATGTCCGATTCCGAGAAACAACTTCGTCATGAGAAGCACTACCGCTATGTAAGCTCTCATGATGTAGCTTACTGGGCTCGTAGCTTTATGCAGGATCTGGAAAGAGCTTGCAAAGATCATTACAGTAAGCGTTGCTGGGGCATTGGTTTGGGCATGGGCTTCAGAGTTATTGCACTTTCTCCGAATTTTAGAAAGCTGTCTATTGATCACATCGTCTCCTCATATAGGAGGACACAGAGAAGGGCAATATTCTTGGACTATGATGGCACTGTTGTACCTCAGTCATCATTGATTAAAGCTCCAAGTGCTGAAGTTATTACACTGTTGAATTCTTTAAGCAATGATCCTAAAAACACCGTGTATATTGTTAGTGGCAGAGGAAGAAAGTCATTAAGTGAATGGCTTGCACCGTGTGAAAGGCTCGGAATAGCTGCTGAACATGGGTATTTCATAAGGTAATGGATATTTTATGTGAAAATGGTCCTTTGTCCCAGTTACCCTAGAATTTCTCATTTGGAATTTTTCTTGGACACCTTCATGTTTACCGGTTTCTATCATTTTGCAGGAGTAGTAAAACGTCGGATTGGGAATGTTTGGCGTCTGATCTTGAGTGGAAACCAATTGTGGAACCTGTGATGAAACTTTACACAGAAACAACTGATGGATCATATATTGAACCTAAAGAGAGTGCTTTGGTGTGGCACCATCAGGATGCAGACCCAGACTTTGGCTCCTGTCAGGCAAAGGAATTGTTGGATCATTTGGAAAATGTACTTTCAAATGAACCTGCAGTTGTTAAGAGGGGCCAACATATTGTCGAAGTCAAGCCACAAGTAAGACCTCCCTCCCTCCCTCCATGTGTTTTGTGTCTCACACAGATACAGACATGTGCGTGTTGCATTATGCTCTTCCATGTTTTTACTTGTTTGTGCTTATTTGCAGGGTGTGACTAAAGGATTAGTGGCACAAAAGGTCCTCTCAATGATGGTAGATAGTGGGACTCCACCTGATTTTGTTATGTGCATTGGAGACGATAGATCAGATGAGGACATGTTTGAGAGCATATTAAGCAGTGTGTCCAGTCCTTCAATTACTGCTGCCCCAGATATCTTTGCCTGCACTGTTGGGCAAAAGCCAAGCAAAGCCAAGTATTACCTAGATGATACTACTGATGTTCTTAGACTGCTTCAAGGTCTTGGTAATACGTCCTGTCCAAAGCCAAGACATACTGCTCATTTCCAGGTTGCGTTTGATTCTGTTCTGTAAGAAGGCAAAGTAGTTGGTCGGGCTTGTACATGGTTCTACTTTTGGGGTTTATCTTTTACCGATGAAGAGTATATCCTTACATCAATCTTAACTTAATGTGATGCATGACTGGACTCAGGACCGACTGTTTCCAGGTTATGCTGCATTCAGGGCTTGAAATTCCCATCGAAGTTGACTGCTTTTTCTTTAGATTTCATCGTCGGGGAAAAACTTTTCTTAGAAGTACAGTTTTGCCGTAGTCATGATGGCTGCCCTGAATGATTAACAAACACCATTGCGTTGTATAGATACATTTATCTGTTTAGCTTAATGACAGTATGGCTTAAAGTTTTACCTCGGTGGAAGCTACTAACAATGCTTGATGCCGTTTTGTGCCAAATGAGTTCGCTTGAACATGTACATAGTACTAGACTTTTCTGGAACGTGTTATCGAAATGTTATTGTTCTGCTTTACTACTGTAAATATTTCAGATGCTACTATCCTGATCATTGCAAAATTTAGTGGTTGTGCACTCTCTGGTCAATTCAATCTTTGTTTCTGACTTCAACATCATCACAATACCCATACAAGGTTGGGTTTGAGGAGGATAAAGAGTGCAGTTTAATTGTCTTGTGATTGGGATCTCCCAAAGATCAGCTTTGCCAACTGACTTCCTCAATATTTCATGTGATTTAAGGTGTCAATGCCAATGTTCACAGAAATGCAGGTTTCAAAATGTGGTAGCTTAGTGTGTCATGTTGTCCATATCCTCCTATCTAGGATCATGTTCTAATAATCTTTTTTCAATACTTCTTCGGCCTACCTCCTCTCACCCACCAGTCAATAGCTTGCACCTCTTAACTGGGTCATCTATGCATCTTCTCGTCATATGTCTGAAGTCTAAATCATTTCAACCTTGCTTTCCTCATCTTTTCAACCACAGAAAGGTCATTCTCACCTAGTCCTGAATATCTTCGTTCCTATTCATTTCTCATCTAATATGTCCATACATTTATGCTACTTTCATCTTTTAGACGTGCGGGTTTTAGATAGGCTAACACTCCATCCCCTACAAGTTACAACCTAATTGGCCCTACAATTACAATTACCTTTAAATCTTGACGACATATTCATATCACACAAAATAGACACCGAAATCTCTCAATCTTGTAATTACAAGTATCTCCATATCTAAATTTGCAATGATTCGAAGCACTTCTTGTTTCACTATTTCCAATCAATGAATATTGTTATCCAAATTTGGGGATACAACTCTATTGATTGGTTGCTTCCATATTTCAATATAAACATAATATTTTTGGGTAATATAGTTCTCAAGCAAGTAGAAACTAGAAAGTTAACCACTTACCTAGTTCCATACAAGTAATTGTTGAGGATAAGAGTTTAGCATGACGTAGGAAAAATAAAAGTGGAAGTGGACCAGATTGGACTCACTGCCTCTTTATAATAAATAGCCAAACATTTTGGGTTGGACGGTGTCCAAGCCCAATGATGGCCCCACGAAATCAATCAATTACCTGGCCTCCTACCAATTATTATTCCGTTTTACTTTTCTTTTTAGTCAGTCATAAAATGAGTGATAATATATTTTATATTTAGGAACAATTAACTCTATAATGTTCAATTTACTCTTAATAAGATGATTTATAGTTGCACAAACATCTATGACTTGTTTTAGAATATAAATTTCTGAAGTATTTCGTTGTTTTATTAAATTTTGTATCAAGTCAAACAAAATTAGATGAATTGAGAATAACATAGGGTCATAGCCCTCCAAATAAAGAAGAAAACAAATTTAAAGAGTAATAGAATACAACCCAAAAAGAAAAGAAAAATAAGTTAGTATTAATATAGAGGGGAGATATTGTCTCGATTTCGATTTTTGTACTAAAATGATCGTTTTAAGTTAAATGAAAATATATTGGATGAAAATATCCTACGTTTGATATAAGGACATAGATAAATAAAATCGAAATCATACATACATACAAGACATAATAGATATGTATGAGTTCAGGATTCAGGGGATTGACTAAACTTTCATCTTATTGATGAGAGTTTGATTCCTTGACTCCACACCTTTACTCCACCATTTCCCCTTTAAAAAAAAATCATGATATTTTAAGTGACATTTATGCTAGATTACTCACAAATTATGTAGAATTGTTGTAATTCCAAACCTACAAACAAGAAAGAGGGCTCGGGGTCGGGTACGAAGTCAGGTGCTACGCTGGGGTTAGAAACATGAAAAGATTAGAAATATTTTTCTTCGTATCAAATATAGTTAGTCCTTAGTTTGATGAATACATCTATGGTATCAAATTGTTGAGTTAAATTTTCACATGAATTTATTTTCTTGAAATATTACTTTGATAATTATACTAATGGTTTCTAGTAGTTTTAAACGTTCGAAGGTATTTAGTTAGAAAGGAAATTAAAGTGATTGTTGACATGCGTGACAGAGAATAAGAAATTAAAGTGATTGTTAAAACATATCGAAAAAACATGTTAAACCATAACACATTTTCCTTGGAAAAAAATCAATTATTTATATTAAGTCTAAAAATTATATTACATATTGTTGGTGAAATTATAATTATAATTGGAAAATAGATTGAAGAAAATAAAATATTTTTAGGCTTTGGTACGAATATCTCTCTCTTTCAAAATAATAATAATAATTCAAGGCCACTGTAATAATACTTTGCCGGACCAACACCACATCTTCTTGTCTTTTCTACTATAAAGTTCAACAATCTAACATTGATAGCTCAACAAACTCTAGAGTCTAGACATGAGTTAAGTGTAAAGCTCTATGAAAAAACGTCTTCCCTCAACAAAATAAAACTCTTTTTTCTACTTATAATTTTTATACACTATATATTTTTCTTGTACACAATATAATATACAATCACCACTATTAATATGAGAAAAAATTTCTCCTATGTAATAAATAACAAGAATGTGGAATAGTAACGTGAGTAAATCAATAAAAAGAACTATGATCCAAAATTAATGAATTATAAGATATAATGAGATAGAATTATGAACAAATTTGAACGTCACACAGTGTTATTGTGCCATCACTAAAAATAATGCAATCCAATGGCTTTTTGCTGAAGTAGTAATGCCCTTTCTTCTTTCTTTTTTTCCCTTGTTTGCCAACAGATTTTTGAAAAAAATAATAATTAATTTTTTATTTAAAACTAATGGTAGATCTTCTAGTGGGGGGGGCGGCCCCACAAAATGATGGTAAATAATTGATACTATGACATCAGAATATCACATGATGAAGATGTATACAAAAAAAAAACGTAATAGATTTGAAAATGGTGTGAATGGGCACACATAAATTGGCAATTGAGCTATGCTATTCACCAACCAATGAAAAATCCATCAATAATTTAAATGATAATGTCACTCACATGAATTCCATGTATAATTAGGGTTCGTTAATTGTTGGTTAGGAAGTGAATTATTTGTATATTAAAATTGTTGTTTTAAAGGTGGGGTGTATACACCAAGGTCCGCGGATGGAAGTAACCAAACAATTCAATAAGAAAAGATTCATATATCCAATAAAAAGAATATTATCACGTTTATGTGCTTGATACAACGTAAAATAACATTATAAGCACGTTAAGTTTTGAATTACTCAATGTAAAACCGAACATAATTTAGCTATGAATGTACATACCTTTGCTTCAGTAGTTGTGTCAGTTTCCAAGGACAACGTGATACTTTCATCCAAATTTTCAGTAAAAATTCTCAACTCAAGCAAATTACATGTATTTGTTAGTCTGAACAAACGTAAATTAAGAGTAACAATGAATGCATCAATTAAATTATTACTTGTTAGCGTTCTCTTTATTATAAAAAAGTATCTTGTGTGGTGCATATTAACTTTGTTATATGACATCGAAACACAATGATATATGCCCTTCATTTAGTAGTTGCATTTGCATGTGCCTACAGAGAGGGAATGAAAATGATTGATTAAAGAAATGAAAATACTGTATATAATATGCTTTCTTGGATTTATTTTTTCTCAATTACTTATATTATAAAACATCTAAACTGAAATTAAAAAAAATATATAGGTACAATAGCTTTAGCAAGTGGGAGAACAGTTCTAGAATAATAAGTTTTATAGATACAATCAATGTTTAAATTGACAAAATTGGACCACCCAAATACCAATAGGCACATAACATGCACCCACCAATCTTTCTCTTGTCGTCAATGGCTATATTTTGTATAACAAGAGGAGAAAGGAGATAATGGATCAAAACTTTATAAACTATCACGTTATTATTAGTTTCATATTTAAATTAGAGGGAAGTATTGAAAAGACGTTTGAAATTAACGGAAATTATTAGTTTCATTTCGGATTATTGACAATTTTAAAAACACTTCTCTACTTGACTAACTAAATTTAGATACACCTTTAATCTGTCACATGACATATCAATGTTGGAGAACTATATGCAGTGGCGTAGCCAAAAATTTAATGAAGGGTGTCCAAACTTTTAATAGTAATTTTTTTTTTAAAAAAACAACGATTTAAATTACCAAAACTAATAATCAAGTTAAGCAATATTTAATTAAATATAGGAATATTTTTAATAGAATTACAAGTGTATAATTCAAAACTAACATAAAGAAAATATTAAGTTGGTTATTTTTGTTATAAAATAATAGAACAAGAAGAAAAAACAGAGAAAGAATTATTGAGATTCTATTCTTAATAATATTGTGTATTATTTGGGTAAATGAGTCTCCTATTTATAGAGAAAGAAAACCTTATTCCATAAGGGAAAAGTATTAAAATTTAAGAAAATCTTATTCCATAAGGAAAAGGTATTAAAATTTAAGGAAATAATTTAATTTTAATTGAAAAAAATCCACAAGAAAAAGTATTAAATTTAAGGAAAAAATTCAATTTTAATTGAAAAAAATTAGTTAGTAGTGGAGGGATTCAAACTTGGGTCCCAAGGAGCCATTAATGATACTATCAACCACCAAGCTACTGAACTTTTATGTTAAAATTACGCATATTTATTTACTTAATTGAATTCAAGAAGTCAAAATAATTACAGAAAAAGAAAACAACCCTGCGGGGAATCAAACCGGTACAAAGAATAGGATTGCGCAGGCTATTGCCGACTCCACTGCGCATCACTTGGGGTCCAAATTCTATATATACTAATATAAAATCAAAACTTTACGTGTATATATAGTATAATTTTTCGACGAAGGGTATCCAATTGGACATCCTGAAGCCTACGTGGCTCCGTCCCTGACTATATGCACAACAAAAGCGTACCAAATAATATATGTTATGTAACAATGTTTGAGTTCGTTGCATTTTACAACTCTAACGTATGTTCTTTTTGTGATTAGTTAGCACTCTGTCCTAGTTTTTTCTAATTATGATTTGCATTCTAATCTTTTTATTTTTACACAACAATGAAATCACTCTTTTTAAAAATATTTACACGAGGGCAAATTTGGAATACAAAAAAGAAAATAACACAAATTTTAAAAAGTGTTCAATAAAATAATGGCAATTTCCTTCTCATCAAATGCAGGCTACTTGCTTATGGTACAGTTAGGAGTAGTGGCATGGCCACGTGTAGTGAATGGTGATTTATAAATTTTTTTTATATAGAGAGGAAATTGTATAAAGTATATTGATCAAAAGTTATAACTTTTCATACATATATATTAAATTCTCAATATCTTAAACGGAATTTTTGAATTCGCTATTAGGAGGAGACGTAACTTTACTTATGAGATGGTTGAGAAAAAAAAATTAATGTTCAAAATGATATGATTTTACGGGAGGACGATAATTTTAATGTGATCATCCTCCTTCAAATTATTTGTATTTCAATTTTTAAACTAAAATATTGAGGGGCAAAAACATTTTTGAACCAAATTATAAACGAAGGACATTTTTGTTCCTTTCACATAATTTAAGGGCATTTTTTTTTACCCTTTTTCTAACTTTAAAAAATGTATTCATTCTATAATCATCATATGCATATTATCATATTTTCCTGTTTGGATATAATTTGAATTTTTATTTTAAAATGAAAATTTTGTCTGGACGTGTAATTTGAATTTTTAGGTTATATTTTCTCATAAGTATAAATACCTCACAAGTTGTGAAAATTATTTTTTCTCAAATTATATGTAGTTTTACTAAAGAGAAAAGACATAAAGTCACCACTAAAGTTGTCCCGAATTTTCAAAAAGACACCTTAACTTTGCGAACGTCTTATAAATGATCATTTTGACCCATATGTTTATGAACACTCAAATAACAACGCGTGAAGGTCTATTTTAACTGCCAAAAACCAATTAAAAAATGCCACATTTCAACTGTTTTCTTTGTTAATTAATTAAATAATTAAATACTTCATCTTCCCCAAATTTGCTGTTGGAGAAGATTTTTTCAAACAAGTACTTTTAGGAATCAACAATGGTGACATCAACCTCGACACCAGGTTCAATGGTGATTGAGGTGATTTACTTGACAACATTTGGGGAGCTAAAAAGGTTAATCCACGCTCATGAACCCACAACTCAAACTTGTTCCATGTATTTGTGCCTTCTCCACAGAAGGACTTCCTAGGGATAATGTTAAGAACCTTTGTTGGCATTTCTACAGATCCCTTTACTCTAATCTCCTGTTCTTAGCACCACAGACCAAATTTGTACACATTTTCTCAAGATTGTTAACGTTTTTGGTAAAAAGAGTGATCCTAATCAATCTTCTCTCGAGCCCCTCTAGCCCTGGTTTTGTCAGCTTCACTGTCGCATATGCCATACTTTGATTTGATGAAGAAGATGAAGACCTAGCCGCAATTTTGATATTCTTTAAGGAGGGTGGGAGCAAATTTCAATGGAAAAGAAGAGAAAATTTGAAAAAAATAAAAGAAATGTAAGTGTTTTTGTTAAGATTTGGGTCAGATTATCCTCACTTATATTAATATTTAAATTTAATTAAAATGGTCTATTTACAAGGGTATTTAATACTTTTATGAGGTAATAGGACACATGTAAAGTTAAGGTGTCTTTTTGAAAATTCGGCACAACTTTAGTGGTGACTTTATATTTTTTCTCTTTACTAAATGAGCAAATCATAATTCATACACAAGATATCAGAATATCCTAAGGTGCCGCACTAATAAATTACATATATACATATTCTTTTTTATAAATAAATGTTTGTTATTACAATTTTTTAAATAAACATAATTTTATAAAAATTCACTAGTCAACAATAATAGTAACTTATTATTCTTTAATATAATTTTTTTACATGGTACATACAATTTCTTTATATTGAGAATCTAAATTTTTTTAATTTTTTTTTTCCGAATGATAGTCCTTTCTTTTACAAAATATTACTAGGTCAAGTTTTACATCTTTAATAAAGAAATTGAAATCACAATTCAAATTCTAATTTTTTTTTCCTTCAAAAGTTTATAATTTGAAATCGTAATCTCAATTCACATGTCCAATTGCCTATTTGATATTTCATTATAATTGATCAATTAATATTCGATCAATAAGAAAAAACGTAAAAAGGACAACTCATAGATTAAAATGACATAATTCAAATGGTAGTTTATAAGCTTTAAAAAGTTATTACTATTGTCTAGTTAATCATTTACTATTAATTATGGGAATAAACATTAAGTTTTCCATACCAAAATAAGCATTGCCTTTAATTAAAAAGATAATAAATACAAGATATAATTTATTAAATTATTTTTATTTATTACTTTTTATGTTTAAATTTATATAACACAATTCGAATTTCAAGATTCAATAGTTAAGTTTTGATCGTGAATCCATATATAAAATCTTTAAGTTTTTCAAATTAAAATTTACATATTTAAAACTACTTAAAAGTACTCTAACTCACATTAATTGATAATTTAAAATATTAGAAGATAAATAAAACCTTGTTTATACCTCAAAATTTAAATAATATCACATAAAATAAAACATGTAAAATACTATTTTTTGTCATAAATTTTTTAAAACAATCTCACACTTATTTTAGAACGAAGGATGCATATATAATTTGCTTGACCTTGGTATTTGTAGTAGTAAAAAACAAAGATTTATGATGAGAGATTAAAGAACACAAAGATTGTACAAATATAATCATAGATTCATATGATTCTCTCTTTTCCTCTTCTTTCTTCCCAATGGTCATTTGTAGGTCCCATCACCTATTTCCTCCCCCCACACCCCACCACCCCAACAACCTCTTTTTCTCTTGCTTTTGCCCCCCACCCCCTTTTCTCCTCCCCACCCCACCCCACCCCCAATGTCTCTTTCATCTTTTTATTTTCATTCACAACTTTCCCTCACACTCTCAAAAACCCCAACACTTTACTACTAAAGATCATCAACAAAAAAAACCCCACAAAGCCACTTCTTTCTTTCTTGCTCCTCCACACTTCTTTTTACAACACCCCCTTTATCTCACTCACTCACCTCATTTTTTTTGAGCTAGGGTTTTCTGTACTTTTGCTTCATAGTTCATACCCCACAATGCAATAGTTAACCCCCTCACCATTTTCTTGGATTTTTACTCAACAATGGCTGTAAAGTTTTCAACTTTGATTCTCATTTTTGTGTTTCTTTCTGCTGCTTTCTGTTCTGTTTCTGCTACACCTTCACCTGCAAGTGAGTCTGCATTCTGCATGGTTTTAACTCTTTCTTGAAGATTCTGCCATTCTTGATCTGTTGTTTTTTTGCTGGTTTTAATGGTGTTTCTGTTTTGGTAAGCAGAGATTGTAAATGGGTTTGTTTCAAATGCTGTTACGAAGCTGATGAAATGGGTTTGGTCACTCAAAGCCAGTACTAAAACGGGTATGGATCTCTTTGATGGTGTTATTTGTTATAGTCCCACATTGATTTTGCCCTTTAATTTTTTTTGGTTTTGGAAAATGGGGTTGAAAAATGAAATGATAATTGGTGTTTTGCAGTGATTTCTGGGCGTCCAATGATGAAATTTGAGAGTGGATATAGTGTGGAAACTGTGTTTGATGGAAGCAAACTTGGGATTGAGCCTTATTCTGTGGAGATTATGTCTAGTGGGGAACTTCTCATTTTGGATTCTGCTAATAGTAATCTTTACAAGATCTCTTCCTCTTTGTCTCAGTGTAAGTTCTTTCTTCTTTTGGGTGTTTCTTTAGCTATTTCCTGTTGATTCATTTTTTCTTGAGTCAAGGGTCTATCGGAAACATCCTCTCTAACTTCCCAAGGTAGGAGTAAGTTCTGCATACACTCTATCTTCCCAGGACCTCAATTGTGGTATTACATTGTATATGTTAGTTGTTTTTAGCTATTGTAGGTAATTAGTGCCTTCAATCTTGAGTGTTGTTTTGGTTTTTGTCTTTTATTGCCTGTGTATAAGTAGACTGGCTTCTCTCATTTGAGCAGTATCAGAATTTTGACATGAGTGTAAATGAACAATGATTTCAGCTAGACATTGTACTGAGTTTTAGCTCATTGTTTACACGCTTTGGCTTCATGTGCCTGGTGCATTGTGTCCTTTGTGATTTCAGAATCCTTTGTGATTTTCACTTTTTGAGTAGACCACTGACTGTTTGCAGTGGAATTTTGGTGCTTCCACATCAATATTTTGCATACTTTTGTTCAGTATTGAAGATTTGATTCTCCACAGGTACCTGATCTCTGTTTTTTCTAGTTGGCTATTAAAATGAGTTCAACTAGCAGCAACTCTATGAAAGATGCTTTGCTTTTACCATTTGATTCTTCATGTCTGCTGCAAATGCTTTTGCTCTGTTATTTTACTGACTTCTTGCCAATAATTTTTGATATTTTGTTTCTAATTGTTTTCCCTAGAAGTTTCTTTGTGGGACTTTTATAGTGTGGAAATTTTAGTCTAACTGGGATATTTTTCAGACACCCGACCTAGGTTGGTGGCTGGATCAGCTGATGGATATTCTGGACATGTTGATGGAAAATTGCGGGAGGCAAGAATGAACCATCCGAAAGGTCTAACTGTTGATGACAGAGGGAACATCTACGTGGCAGATACTGATAACATGGTTATTAGGAAGATAAGTGATGCAGGTGATTTGCTAAACTTTGTTCCTAGCTAAGATATAGGAGCATTGTTTTGCTAGTTTGTGACCTTTATGCACCTCTTTACAAACTCCAAACTTCTGGTGGTCATCTAAATGCTGATATAGTTGGATGACTCCTAAAATCTCCTTTGGGTATCTCTTAATTTTAAGAGGAAAATGTGTGGTCTAATGTCCGCAAAGTTAGACTACTAAGCTATGAAATTCCCAGGAACAATGACAACAATTGCTGGTGGTAAATGGAGCCGTGGAGGTGGGCATGTCGATGGACCAAGTGAAGATGCAAAATTCTCTAATGATTTTGATGTGGTCTTTATGGGAAGCAGTTGTTCCCTGCTTGTCATAGACAGGGGAAATAAAGCAATACGGGAGATCCAACTTCATTTCGAAGACTGTGCTTATCAGTATGATAGTGGTTTCCCTCTAGGTTAGTAACTTTGTCCTCTTACTATGTACAATTTGTTTCAGCTGAAGGTGTTATTGAATAAGAAGATTATGCCACAGGTATTGCTGTGCTTTTGGCTGCTGGTTTCTTTGGTTACATGCTAGCATTGCTACAACGAAGGGTTGGTACCATGGTATCCCCCGAAGAAGTGAGTATGAAGTTCAGTACTCTTATGATTTAAGTCAGATAACTTCGTAAGAACTTAAGGACCTTTCTTCCTCTTCTAGGCTTGCCTTTTTGTATCCTGCTTGGAGATCACTGTAACAGGTTTTAGGAAAATAGTTCTCACATGTTTATGCGGCAATTGGTTGTTTGCAAGTAAAACGTCTATCGGACAAACTTTTTACAACTTCCAAATGGCACCCTGTTTTGTGTCTGATTTCATAACCTTCTGCACCTTTCCATACACAAACTCATTCACTCTTTTCTCTTCTGTCTTCATTAAGGATCAGAACGCATACATTTTCACCGATCATTATGAGAAGCCAGTGAAATCATCAGTAAGGCCTCCTCTAATTCCAACTGAAGGTGAGGTGGAGAAGCAAGAAGAAAGCATGTTTGGGTCTTTAGGAAATCTAATCACTCGTACTGGAGCATCAGTATCGGAAATTTTAGGAGGTGTATTTCCAATGTTCAAAAGGTTGCCTTTGAACCATCACTATCAACAGCAACAGCAGTATCAGCAACAACAATATCAGCAACAGCAGTATCAGCAGCACACATGGCCGGTACAGGACAGCGTTGTAGTACCAAAAGAAGATGAACCCCCATCCATTGAACCCAGAACTCCTACTCCACGAAAGACCTATGCATTCATGTCCAAAGATTCTGAAAAGATGCAACAGCTGAAACAAAGCCGTGCTTTTTATGGTGGTGGATGGAATTCTGACTTTCAACAACACCAACAGCAGACTCAGAAGCATCTACAACATCATCAATATCATTCATCTGGACCTCAAACATTCTACGAGCAAAGCTCAGATAATACAAAGGAAGTAGTTTTCGGAGCAATTCAAGAACAAGGGCAATGCGAGGCAATGATAATTAAGCCTTTGGACCATGCAAATTCTGTTTATGATCGACACAATGCTCGTTCTCGATTCAACTCTGCTGGATATTCTCAAGGCTATTAATCTATTCACATACAGAAACTTCAAAGGTTCTTTAAATTGCTTGGTGATGGCTTAGACATGAGAAATATATCATGCATTAACAGCCATCAAAGTACAAATTTTGGAGTGGAAGCCCATGTTAGAATAGCTTATAATGTTTATCCAGTTGCAAAAAATGTTGTAGTGAATGCTGTGAAAGTATTACTAGTACAAAAAATTTGTTCTATATATCAATCATCTGCGTTTGGTTGACGGTATAAATTTGTCTTGTATCAATTCCCAAGGAATTCCATTGCTTCTATTGCTTTTTTGGAACACCAAGCTGTATATTAATGTCAAGACAAGATCTATTCCCATTTCTTGTCCTTTGCACACAACCTGAACCTCTAATGGGGTCCAAGAAAAAAAGAAAAGACAAAATGAGGACAAAGACAACAAAAACAGCCAAAAAAATGTACAAGTTTTTCTCCTAACAATCTGTTCCACCACAGGTAGCTGGAAAACACAGAAACCAAATGAGGTCATTTGGCACGCCGACTAAATTATCTTGGGATTATAATTCCTGGACTAATTCAACATGTTGGATAGGATAAGGTGGGATATCATTAGAATTAAGTCGGGATAAAATTTATATCTCACCTTATCCCGCGTACGAAACGACACCTGTGAAAGCACAAGTTGTATTACTTTAACCAAGCCTGGCAGAACAATGTGGTATGGGCTGAGTAAGGACATGAATATATACAATATAAAGGAGAATATGCACTTGAATCTGCCATTAATGATCTTTTTTATATATATTATTACTCCTTAGTGAAAGTAAGAATGTTTGTTGATGTTTTATATTTTAAATTTGTTGTGTTATTAATAATAATATAACTGTGCTGATGTTACAGTAGGAGAACCAACCACTCACATGGGCACGTGACCAAACGGTAAACAACAGTTAACATTAGAGAAAGACAAATGAATTAAGCCTTTTTGTCAATAGATCTATTATAATGTTTCATAAAGTAATTATCATTACCAAGCTTTTCTAAAAAAATGTATTCTCATTTTTAGTGGATTCCACTTTTTACACAAGTTAATTTGGGTTGTTGGCATTGGATAACTCCAAAATATATTTCATTTGGTTAAGTGACATGGTTTATAGATCCCATGTAATTTCCCACCTCATCTGAAGGACAAGAAAAATATTTATAAAAACTTTTATATATATGGTGTTTGACCATGTTTTATTGTAAAATTTGAAGGAAAAAAATATTTTTATTTTCAAGGAGAAAGATGATATTTGAATATTCGCATGCAGTTGTATTTGGCAATGAATACAAATTAGAGTTGTTTTTGACTTTTTGTAAGCAATTTGAAGTAAAAACATCTTTTGTTGTTTACAAATTCTTGAAAAAAATTCTGAGAAACAACTTCAAATTGAATTTTGAGATTTTATGGCCAAAAGTATTTATCGGAGTTCAACTCCATTAAAAAAGTGAAAATTTCATGGTCAATACTATCTTTGTTGCAAGTGCAATAAAATCTCATGAATAAAAAAGGCCATGATAGATTAGCAACCAACGTAAAACTTATCGATGAATAAACAATCCTCACCATACAAATAATTTCATACGTACTCACCTAGACAAGTAAGTAGAGGAGTTAAGTATGAGCTAGGATTTCCACATCATGGACGACAATAAGTACACGAGTATAGTCAACCCCAACTAGTTTGAAACTGAGACGTAATTATTATGAAATAGTTGAGTATACTAATATTTGCAGCTTACAAAAACTAAAGACAAGAAAAATCAAAATGGAATAGTTTTTTCATATGAGGCATCACTTCATTGAAACAAGAAACACAACAGAAATAGTAACTTAAAAGGAGCTGAGTCATTTGCTTGTCCAGTAGAACATTGTAGCAGATAGACTTGACAACTTTCATAACACTTGCACAAGTTAACAATAATGCATTAATACTACTACTAGACTTCACTAATTTACTTTCTTTTTCTGGTTAATTAAGCTCAAAATGCTCTTACAAACTTCAGGGCCTGAAGAAGCATTCCCTTGCTCTGCAAACAGTTTTATATTAGCTAATATCATGCTATCTACAACTGAAACATCGGTACTTTCCTTCACCGCATCATCTTGATTAGTAGTCAGCCCAGAGTTGTCTAAACTTCCATCAAAAGTTATCAGATCTTCTAAACTGTTAGCTACCACCGACAAGTTTGCTGATTCTTTGATTTCACAGTCATGAAAATTTATGAGAGGTGCTAGTTGTCTATGAGAAGTCTGGCGTGCTACTACTACTTTAGGACTAAACATTAGACGTAGATGAGAGAAACTAAGCAATACGAGCTGCCTTAAGAGTGAAGAGACTTTTGAATCAACAATTACGCTTCTGATGACGAAGCAGAACATCAGAACTTGTCTCTCCAGATTGATTAGGAAGTGCTTCCATGTCATGTTGTGCTGAAGTTGACTGCTGTGATCCTGTCTAGAAAGTTCCATTAGAGAAAATGTGAGCATTTGTCATCTCAACTGAACTCAAAATCAACCTCCATTGTGTACTTACATTTGGGATAACGTAAGGACGAATGACCAACCCGATAATCAAGCAGACCAAGCAGGGAAGCCCCACGGTTAAGAGCCATGTAGAAACTGCTCTTAGATCTGCCAAGATTTTAGAAATGTTAAAAAGTATCTGATTTCAAGTAAAGGGAAAGACTGGCATTCAGAAACACAAAGCAAGAAACATCTGCGAGATAACATTTCAAAAGGTAGTGTTGTTGTGTACAAAACAATCCACAAGCTTTTGGACTGCAGAAACTGATGAGCAACTCCAACCTCAAAATCACAATAAGGGAACAAACACAATAAAAGAATCAGCAAAAATGTATGCTTGGATTGATGTATTACCAGACTGAGAATCTCTTGAACAATCCTCCGCCTTAAGCTGTATTTCACGGACTAATCTGTTGCCACGGTCAGAGATCATTAGAGTGCATCTTTTAGGAATAAAAGAAAGTTCGTAATCATCTGAGAATGAGGCATTTAATCCAGGTCCATCAGCACGGCCTGCTGTTTTTGAATAACCACCTGCTATTGTAGTAACACCTGATATCATCATTGATTAAGGAGTTGCATTCAGAATCCAAGATGACAAAAATAATAAAACAAAAATTGCTGAAGTAGCTTAAACTATAGTTACCATGTATTAACAACACCATTTGACATCTACTAGTTAAACAAGCAAAAGGGGAAAGGGTCAAATATGCCCCTTTACTATAATTTGATCCTTTGTCATTCATCCACTCTACCCTCCCCAGACCCCACATATTGGGATTTCACTGGGAATGTTGTTTGTTACCCTTCCATTTTTTAAATCATCTCTTATTTTCCCTAGACTCTAAGGGATCTCCAACATGAAGTACATAAAGGATAATTTAACACCATATTCAACAGTAGATGGGTGAATTTGGACTTCTTTCCCCAAAGTACTTTGTCACGTGGAATCCACTTAGTCCACCTGGGACCTCTGTTAAAATTTAAGTGCAAATAGAAAATGATTTGCTAATGACAAGGTCTGAGTGGCTTCAAAGTAAGGTGGAGGGAGAAATTGAAAATTTTTGTAGTTGAAAGGTAGCTTTGGTCCTTTTCCCAAAGCAAGATAAACACACTAGATCACCTTCCATGAGTAGAAACACTCTCTAAGCTATAACGTCCCCTTGAAAGAAAAAGGACGTTGAAGAAGAGAAACATGAGAGAGTCATGAGAAGTTGCTAAATAGAACTTTTGAAGACATGCTTCATATACCACATTGTACAAGCATATTTATCAACCAACATGAGAAGCATAAGTTCAAATTGATTGCACATCACACCACCAAACACCAACATAGACTAATTATAGTTAACAACTCTTGGCTCCATGCCCATCTTCTTTGTTCAGGCGGTTCCATTTAGCAGGCCCCTATGGAATATCATCAATTCTTAATGCTTGAAAGCAGCTATTCCAGTCAATTTTCTTTGAAAGCTGTGTTGGATGGAAAAAACCTGGTTTCCAAGTAATACTCAAGCTAGAAATCCAGCAATTCCACTTATTAATCCATGAAGCTTGGTGTTCTCTTCTTATTTTTCCCCATTATTCTAAAAAAAAAAATCCTTCCTTCTAATAAGTGTCATTCTTAACCTTCATCAAACATGAACCCAGCATCTGATAGCCACACCAATTTCTAAAAAGATACAAATGATGTCCGTGACGAGGGATAGCTTAGCAGTAAAGACCTTCCACATCCAACCATAATGTTGACATTCAAATCCCAAACAGAGGAAAGTAAGAGAAGGCCCCAAAAGAAATAACCACATTTTAGCCACTGCAAGTGAAATAACCACTATCATGGAGCCTCTAATTCCACGGGTGAAACTCCCTGTGGAACTTGCAACTCCTGACAGTGACTGTTTTCCAATTACAAGATGGAAAAGTGGTCAGTCGACCCTATTCCTATGTTTTCTCACCTGGAACTCCATGACAATGACTATTTTCCAGTTACAAGATCGAAAAGTGGTCAGTCAGCGCTATTTCTGCGTTTTCCACCTAGAACTCCATGACTATGACTATTTTACGGTTACAAGAACGAAAAGTGTCCAGTGGGTGCTTTACTACGTTTTTCACTTGCATGCCATTTTTCACTTGCTCCTCTGAACATATCAAAGTTATTTTCACAGTTTGCATGCTGACAAGGTATCACTAAACACCAGGCCATGGCTCCAACTTTCCAACTATTATAGTCTTTCAACTTTACACCCCAACCAAAACGTTGATATGAATTTCCAGTATAAATTTTTTATTAGGAAACACTTATATCAGATCAAACACAAGTACACAATCAGTAAGACCAGACAAAGTACCAAAATAAGAAAATATCACAACTATATCTAGATACCTGACTTGCTAATCTTTCTAATTGCATGCATGTTCTTCATATCAGCAACATAAATATTCCCTTTTGAATCAACAGCAAAGCTTCTAGGTTTGTTGAACATAGCCTTATCCAGAGAACCATCCGCGTACCCAATGCGATTACCAGTTAACTTAGTAACAGTAATATCTGCAAAATTCCCAAGAAGATTGAAATAACTCAATTCTGCAACAACCCCACATCATAAAATCAACTCTTTCTCTAAATAGCTCAATAAAAATCAAATATTTATCACATTTAACCCCCACCCCGAAAAAAAAAACTGAACAAACCTAAATCTGCAGCAACCCCACTTCAGAAAACCAACCCTTAGAAGAAAAAATCAATCTTGATCACATTTACCTGAGTCTTTGTTGTATGATAATGTGTAAAAAGAACTGGCAGAAGAATCAAGAATGATGAAATGAGTATCACCAGATACAGGGATGATGGAGTAAGGGTTAATTTTGATCTTATTGCCATCAATCACTGTGCTAACTGAGTAACCATCTTCAAAGATCACTTCACCAAGAACTGTAAAACCAGTCAAAGTTGAAATAAAATAAAATATTTTTTTGGCTGAATTTAATGAGTAAAAGAAGTACAGAAAGTTCACCTGAGGTAAGACTGATATTGAAGAAGAAGAAGAAGAAGAAGAATGCATAGAAGGTAGATACCAGTGAAGCCATGAGATCAAAATTTTGATGAAGAAATTAAATGTTTTTTTTTTCTTTTGCTTCAGAATTAAGGTAAAAATTTCTACTAGGTATATAGTTGGAGCTTTAATAGAGGAATCCAAAGGAAAAGTGATTTAGTGTCAAATACTAAATAAAAATTTATTCTTTGTCCCTAGAAGTAAAGATATTGAAATATTTTAACCCTATAAATTATCTTGTTTGACACTTGAGGACTAGTTTGGATTTGGTTTTGGCTTTGATTTTAGGGAAGAATTATTTTATTTTGATTTTTATTTTTATCAAAAAAAGATTTATTTGAATTGGGTTTAATGCTTCTTTTATTAGGAAAAATTAAACGAATTAAACAAACATATACTAGTTAATTAGTTAACATATTTATAGTTTGATTAAATTACCATTTGTCACTAACTTACAATCATAATTACGCGGTCCACATCCAGAATTTGTATAATTTGGTTCCTAATTGTATAAATTCAAAATTTATATAATTCGGTTCCTAGCTAATTGTATAAATTCAAAATTTGTATATGCTTACCCTACCTTGTATATAATTATCTTGTTGATACATTTGATTTGTGTAAGTTCTGAAAATTTCTAAATGCATAAATATATAATTTGTATATACTTTCATGTTTGTATATTGCAAACGAATTATACAAATAGAAATATCCATAGCAAACGAAACTATAATTATAAAGCGTAATTAGATAAACTATAACTAAGGAGACTTATTAAATTTTATCTCTTTGTTATTTATGAAACTTCTTCCTTTTACTACTTTGGTGACCGAAGCCTCGAAACGATAGGTGGACCAATAAAACTAGTTGTACTTGGCAAATTTAGTTTGTTTTTTTAAATAATTGATTTTGATACAATTATATTAAGATTTGAATTATATGTTAATTTAAACATTGTAATCATGAAAAAAGATATCGATAGTTCTCATTAAATTAGAAAAAGGTAATATCAAGAAATAAAATATTTGTCAGTTATATTTCATTTTATTTTATACCATTAATAAATAGGTTTAAAGAGTTATTACAAAAAATAAGAAAAAGAATAAGAAAGATAAATGTAATATTGTAAATCAAAGGAGATTATAAGATGGAAAAAACTTAAAAGAGAGATTTTTTAAATTATCCCTAAAATTTATCGACAATTTATAAAAGTTATTAGTTTATTCAACTTTAATTGTAATTAGATATTGAAATGTTGTGTGCAAACACATATTATATGTAGGTGTGGATGTTCATTCATTTGAATGGGATATGAAAATTTTAATTTGGATATTCTGTTTTTGAATTTATTTTTTCAAGTTTGGTTTGAATTGATCGATTTAGCTATGTTTGAATTTTTTTTTAAATTTTGATCCTTTTTAAGGCAAGCCATAAGCCCATAACAACTAATGGTTCTTTATTCACGTGAAAATTTGCTCCTTAGAATGTATAATATTATATATATAACAAAGATTGAGGTCACTCTATTGTTTATGTTGTGTAGTTTCATATTGGACTCAATACTATAATAAATATGATCATGTGATACTAATCTGTTGGACCATTAAATCTAAACTTATTATATGAGCACATATTATATGAATGAATATAGGTGCTGTTATCTCCTGTATTCAGATTAGTAAACCAGAAATAATAAAAGATGAAAAGAAAAACACAAAGAACTATCCGAGTCCACAGAACCCACTGTGTGTC
>JAJOOS010020147.1:0-30787 GCA_029582725.1 Solanum chiquidenum | reverse complement strand
CACTTTGGCTAAGTTGAATGTTTATCCTTAAACGTTCTAAGTTTATTTGAGACAATTGTTTTAAAAATGCATTTGATTTCTGTAACAATGTGTAAAGTCTTCCGCTGAGAGTCTAGCCAAGTCAAGGGTTCGCTTGAGACCAACAATAGTTCTGAAGGGTGTAGGCTCGGGGCGTGACAAAAAACATGAGTCAAACTCGAATTCTGATACAATGACCGAGATTGACAACTACCAAGACAGTAGTGCCCAGTCTAGTGACGATGTTGAATCTATTAATAAAAAAAGTGAGAATGAAGATGAGGAGAGTAATAGAGACACTCAAACTGGTGATGAGGTTGAAGATCCTCTGTCTTTGCCAATTTGTGCAAGAGACATTTCTGGTAGTATGATTTAAAGACATGGATAGATGATACATGATCGTTTCCAGCAAAAATTTCTGTTAGAACAAGGATGATTGTTTATCGTGATTTTAGAAATCTTCTCGTTTAAGAAAATAATTATGAAGACTTTAAAAGTACTTGTTTTGAACACCTGAGGCATATTCCAGAACATTTTAAGTTCCATGGACAGATAGTCCATTATATGTTGTTGCGACTAGTGAAAAATGACAAAAAAATTACATGAAATTTGGTTCTGTGTGAATGATATGCCTGCTTGTTTTCGTTTAAGAGAATTTACATTGAATACGGGGCTGAATTGCTCAGCGTACCTCGTGATGCAAAAATAAAAAAAGTTCTTGAAAATGGAGAGAAATTTTACTACAAGGTGACCAAGAATAAGAACATTACTGCTACAAAGTTGATGCGTTTGATCAAGGGTGCCAAGTTGAATAAGGATCAGAAGTTGAAGTGCTCTTTGGTTTTGTTCGTCTACACGATTCTGCATGCCCATGATCGATCTAAAATTATGGATTCAAGCCACATTAAGATGGTGGATGATTTAGATTTCTTCAATAGTTATCCGTGGGGAAAGAGAGTTTTAATTTAACATTGACGTATCTGAAGAATAAAATCAATTTGAAGAAGCAGAGTGAAGTGTATAATGAAAGAGGAAATGCATCGTATGTTATGTATGGCTTTTCCTGGGCATTTCTGGTACTTCTTATAAATTATAAAGTTGATTTACGATAAATTCTTATATATTTGTGTAGTATTTTATAGCCTCTGTTCATTTATTTGTTCTTCAATTAATTTCATGTTTGGATATATGAGGTTTTTCCTCATCTTGGAAAGTATGCCAAGTCCTTGGAGATTCCTCTGCCCATTCCCCGTTTACTTAGATGGCACACCGCAAAAAATGATAATATTATCAAAGGTGATCCATTTAAATACAAAGGAAAAAGTACAAGGTATAAATTTATTTATTATTATTTAGCAATATTTATAAATTGGTGAATGTCATGTAATATTTGTATATGTTTTTTTTTGTAGACTGTGCACCCATACCTCACACCTACTGCCTGTAAGATAAAAAAGAATTACTTGGCAACATTAAAGTCATATATGGACGAAGTGAAGGATACAATCCTCGATGCCTTAAAGGCAAATTTGAAAGGTGTGACTGTCCTTACTTTAGTAGTAGAGAATGTGGAGAATGAGTATTTAAGTTATCACAATCCTAATCACAGTAGCAAAATCAAAAGATTTCTTTGCCGCCGCTTTGGCTACTTGTAACTCATTCTTGTTACTGAAAGTTTGATTTATGCATAAATTAGTTCCATCAGAGAAAGAATGGTTGGATTGTGATCCTAATTCCTGTTCTCCCTGCATTTCTTCATAACATTCGGGTTCGGGATCTTCCGCATATACTGACTGATTTTCCACATTAATTGGATCATCATGTATATTCATTGAATGATCACCCAAGATCTCATTTGAAAATCGCCCAAGCTCTCTTTTGAATGATCACCCAATCTTTCATCTCCAATTGAATCATTGTCATCGTTAAATGAATACGTTGGTTCAATTGGAGGTCTCGCATTGACGTTTATCCTCAATGTAGGCTTAGAGCCATCAATACCAATATCTAACATGTACAAGCTCACGTGCCTATCATTTTTTATGAATATGGGATGTATTTTTTCCCTTTCATTCATTTGATAGCTAATCACCAAGTCATTTGGCTCGCAAGTTAACTCACCGGCCTCAATTACGCTTGCAATCATATCGTCGTATGAGCCATTGCGACGCAACGCAACGCAATGGGCACTGACGTCTTACTAAAAGATTTCCAATTCCAATTTTTGGGAGTCTCCTCCCATATAATCACCACCATCAACAAAAAATTCAGCTACTTTCATTATAGACTACAAATATAGATACTAGATTACAATATCAATCTTTAACGATCGATGAGGTACGACATCCGTACAAAAACGTGATTGAATGAGATCGGGGTTCAAAATTCAGCTCCTGTAATGGTGAAACATATTTTTAATGCTTTTAAACTACTAAAATATATCTATTAATGAGTTATCAAGTGATTATGAAAGATTTTTCAAATTTCTAAAATGGCGGAAAAATAATTATGAAGCTTGGTTTTTGAAAGAAAATGGAGTAAAAATGAAAATGGAGTAGGAGATGATGATTATTTTACCTTGGAAATGAATATTATGGCCGGAAAAACTCACCAGAATCGACAACAGCAAAAACGAGCTGCTTGTTTCCCGTTGGAGACTTTTTTTTTTCTAATATAAATTTTAACTTTGGAAATAGATATATTATTTCATATTTGTTGGAAAAGAAGAGGGGATCAAAGTGGAGATATGAAAACTTAGGGTGGTCTTTTATATATCCCAAGTAGGGCACATGGATGATGTCGTAATTAGTGGCTATACCACTAATTTTTCAATACTTGTGACTTAATGTAACATTGAGTCTTGAGAGTGACTATTTTACCAACTCTCCCAAGGATTAAAATTTGAGAAAATGGAAGTATGAGAGAGAAAATGTGACATCAAGAAAAGAGACACACAAAAACACTTGTCAAAAGGAAATGGTGCCCTCATAGAACTATTGTTGCTTGTGCCTTAACCACCATAGATATTTTTTGAATAGCTACCTATAAGTTGACAAAATCTATTAGAAATGTGGGCGCTGGAAATTCCTTTGATAGGAATGTATCGTCTTTTAGAAAATACTTTATTTTCTATAATATATAAAGGTATTTAAGTTTTATGCACTAACGACGTAAATTTATACATGCATGGACAAATGGTCGATTGCATTCTCCTGTTCATAGAGTTGAAATGGCCAGAGAAAGTGATAGATACTCCATTCAATTATTTTCATTATAAAAACCAGGTCACTTCATAGAGGCCCCAAAAGAACTTGTAAATAAAGAACACCCTTTACTCTTCAAGCCATACGAAATACTTGGATTATTTGAGTTTGGTACTTCACAAACTGGCTATACAGATCCCAGTGATCTATTCAAGGCTTATTGTGGTGTTTGATATGCTAATTGTGAATTTCCGACTAATGTTCGTTCCTATCAGAATACCGCTAATATATATGAGATTTCTGACAGAACATTCATCGAAAACGTCTTTAATGAGCCACCATTTGCAGTGGATTTTCTTTGGAAATTCATGTTTTTTTAATAGTGTTATTCTTATGTTTGAACTTTTGTATTTGGGAATTCATGTTTAATATGTATGTTTATTTATGGACAAATAATGAATTTTAAAAGTATTATTTTACTCTTTGAGAGGAAATGGTTCAACATAGTCCTTTAGTATCTATTATGTTACGTGAGAAGGTCTGAAACATCTAGAAGGTGTTCGTAATCCATTTCGTTCCTCAATGCATAATGTTTACTAGTGCAAAGAGTTAACATGTTGTATGGTTGAGTTAGTTAAGTCATAAATGTAGTTAGTGTAATATCCCGAAAATTTCTAAGTTAAGACCTGAAGCATTCTTTATTTGTGAATAAGATTGTACCAAGTGATTCTTAAGTGTTCTTAGGTGTTAAGGTTAATTCTTGAGTGTGGGAATGATTTTGGATATGAATTAAGGTCACTAGAATCCTCTAGCACAAAGTTTAGTTGAAAGCTTTCGTATCGATTGAGTTTCAATATAAGATTTTACTTGTGTCAACTTGAAACGATCATATCTCTTAGCACATAATAAATTAGGTGGCCCATAACCTATCAAACTAAAGGTCTTTGACTCCTTTTTCCAATGCCGCCAAGTTTACTTCATTTCGAGCTTGGAGTAAAAAGATATGCTTGTTTTAGTGAAACCTTTTTTTAAGGCACCTAAATCATTTTAGAGGGGGTAGTTTGGTTTTTTCCCACTCCTTCTAAGCCTAAGCCACATTTTTTATTCACCTGATTAAGGGTCTAACCAGTGTTAAAACATCTTTTCACATTCTTTAACACTTACAAGAATTAGAGCAAGGTCCAAAAGGAGAAAAAGCTAGGGTTCAAGTGTTCTTCAAGTTTTCATCAGTTTTCACCAAGAACCTTTGTTCTTTCCAGGTATGTAAGGCTTCTCACAGTGTTGTAATTATTCTTCCTCACGCCCGACATCTCAATTTAGTCAAGAAATCGTTACATCTAAATGATTCATTTGTAGTTCTTGATATTGAATTCAGTTCTTTAACAATTTAGGTTTTGATTCTTTTGTTTTGTGAATCTTATAGTGTTGTTCATGTTTAGAATCACATAAACCCTCTTTATTTAGTAAAGTTATGTTTTCTAAAGGAATTGTATGAAAGTTCTCATGTATTGGTTTTGAGTTTGAGAAACAAGAAGAGTTTAGGAACGATTTCCCAATTCTAAACTAATTTGGGTATCTAATTTAAGCTTGAAAATTTGTCGGATTACTGGGGAAGGGACTGAGGCACCGCGCTATGAAAGCACTAAGGATGACCTTCAGTAGTTCAGGGCCTGGGGCAGTGCGCCAGCAGTGCGCCCATGCCTGACTTCTGAAGTTCAAGGGGAGCCCTATGCCAATAGTACGCCAGGGGTCGCTAGGACAATCTCTCATTGTTTCATCGGACACATGTTCTTTAAGTTTTGGCCACGTTTACCTTCTCTGTATTAACTCCTGTAGGCTCCATTTTCCTTTGAAAATTCCTGCATATCTTAACCACATGCCTTAATGCACGTTCAAAACTTAAGAGAGTTTAAGAGAAAAGTTTGAGAACTTTTATTGATTTATTATTGAGAGTTCTTTTTAACCAACAATGATCTTAAACTAATTTTCTTAGAAAGCAAAAAATGAGTCTATTTTGAGTTATTGAGTTTCTGATTCTTTTTAAAATTCTATTCCTAATGATTGAATTGCTATATGTTATGCATTGGGATTTTTGAGTTGAGTCGTTCATGTCTATATTTTTAACCCCTAGTTTGATTAGTTATTTGAAATTATGTGTGGTTTAGTTGGTGGATTTAGTTGTTGGAATTAATTCAAAACTAGTTAGAGTTTATGTTGTATAGTTGTTGAAATAATTTCAAATAAAATTTAATTAAACCCTAAGTAGTTTGATTCATTATTTGAAATAATGTGGTTTATTTGGTGGAATTAATTTAAAACTAGTTAGAGTTAATGTAGTTTAGTTGTTGGAATTAGTTCAAAAGTAATTAGAGTTAATGTTGTTTAATTGTTGAAATAAGTTCAAATAAAGTTTAATTAACCACTAGCTAGTTTGACTCATTATTTGAAATAATATATGTTAGTTGGTGGATTTAGTTATTGGAATTAGTTTAAAACTAGTCAGAGTTAATGTAGTTTATTTGTTGAAATAAGTTCAAATATATAATGTGGTTTAGTTGATGGATTTAGTTGTTGGAATTAATTCAAAACTAGTTAGAGTTAATGTTGTATAGTTGTTGAAATAAGTTCAAATAAAATTTAATTAACCCCTAGCTAGTTTGATCCACTATATATTTGAAATAATGTAGTTTAGTTGGTGGAATTAATTCAAAACTAGATAGAGTTAATGTAGTTTAGTTGTTGGAATTAATTCAAAACTAGTTAGAATAAGTGTTGTTTAATTGTTGAAATAAGTTCAAATATGTCATCGAACTTTGAGGAAAAAACTCATATATGCCTTTCGTTAAAAGGTTGACTCATACATGCCATTTCTGTTAAACTAAGTACTTATCCATGCCATTAATTTTTAATTGAAATAAAGATTTTTGTCCACGTGGCCTATGATAATTCTGCCACAACATTTTCAATACATTACATAATGATACATTTCTGATATGTGTAACATGATACCTTTATAATATATGGAAAATACATAAATTGCCCCCTAAACTTGTACCCGAAAGTCACTTACACACTTTAACTAATGTGGCGACCTATATGCACCTTAAGTACATAAAAGTATAGTTATTTCCCCCTTCCGTCACCCAACCCAGGACATTATGCATAGAGTGAGAGTCACTCGCCTCCTAGTGAAGCCACGTAGTAAAAGACCTCCAACCCGATTCATTTGACCCAAACCCATTTTTTTTCACCCAAATCCATTTTATTTTACCCTAATCCTTTTATTTCACCCACCTGTTTCATTTCTCTAAGAACACCAAAACCTAATCGAAAATTTCGTCCATAAATCCTAATTTTAGCTAAAGATTTCTTCGATTCTATAGTGTTTTTAAAGCATCCTTTTAGTTTTAATCATTTAATCAAGTTTTCACTGTCATATTTGAAGAACATTGTTGTATACAATCGAGGCGTTCATCATTTTGGTGGAAGCAAATTGGTGGTTACTAGGGTTTGGTGGTTACAATCGAGGCGTTCATCGTTCATAGTCTGTTGTCGTCTCCATATTTGAAAGGTCAGTCAGACATCTCTAGGGTCACTTCATAGTTCATACTTTTTAGCTTAGGGTTATTTCGTCTTTAATTTTTTTTCTAGTTTACTGTATGTCGTCTTTCATTCACAAGATTCCCCTTTTTTGTTGTATGAATTTTGTTGTTGTATGTGTTTTGTCGTTGTTGTTGAGGGTCAACTATTAACATTTTTTTCAGGTTAAAATGTCTTTAGAATTGATTACTTTGGAATTTTACCACGGTGGTGTTATGAAGATTGGAAAAAAAGGATACAAGGGGAAACCATATCATGGTGGAGGAGGTTATGATTTTTTAGATGTTGATGTAGATAGGTTGTCTTATTTTGAATTGAGGGATTTTCTAAAAGAGTTGGGGTATGAACCTGGACAATGTGTGATGTATGTGAAACTTCCTACAAGTACTGCTCTGTTAGAAATTAAATCTGACTATGATACTATTTTAATTGTTGAATGTTTGAGTCATGGAGATATTTTGGAGGCATTTGTGTGTCACTTTGTTGCATATCCAATTTTGATCCTACCTTCATTGGAATATGAAGGTGAGGGAGCATCTTAAAACAGTGGGCCTAATGCATCTTTTGATGCTGAATTAGAACCAACCAATGAGGCCCAAGAAAATGCCTCAAACCCTGCCCCTGTCCCTGCATATTCAAATACATCTTCTCCTGTACACTCTTTCACTGCTCCAAATACTCCCCCTCCTACTCATCAAACTTCAACCCATATCCATCCTTCTACTGATCAAACTCTTGACCCTGTCCATGCTTCTACTGATCCAATTCCTGACTCTGTCCATCCTTCTAATGAACAAGATTCAGATAGAGAATCATTGAATGGGGGATTTAATGGGAGTGATGTAGATGATGAGCTAAGCAGTTTTAGGGAGGAAAAAAGAAAAAGAAAAAGAAGGAAAGGGGGAGAAAGAGTTCCATTGCCTGATCATGTAAAATTAGGAACAAAAAAAGGGCCAGATGCAGGGTATGCTGAATCTACATGTGGTAACAAAAACAACTTAGAAGGCAAGCTAGCTGGTGATGAGTCTTACTATCCCTCAGATGAAGCTGCCAGTTTTGAAACAGATCCAGATGTTTTCAGTGATGATGAAAGAGAGGTTCAACAGAGAGAGAGAGTTAAACCAAGAAGAAGAAAGAAGGTGAATAGAGTTGTATTTGATGCATCTTCTCAGAAAATAGTGTGGGAATTAGGTCTTGTATTTGGAAGTGTTAATGAATTTAGATCTGTTGTTACCAAATATGTTGTTGCTGAACATGTTGCCATTGAAATGTATATTAATGAACCAACAAGGGTAAGGGTTAGGTTTACAGTTTGTTGTCCTTGGGTTTTATTTGCTAGCTTTGATTCTAGGACAAATAATTTGTTGTAAAAACATACAATTCAATTCACAAATGTGATCCTACTAATAGGAACAAGCTTTGTAATAGAAAGTTCTTATCTAGTCACTATAGTGAAATGATAAAGGAACAACCTGACATTAGAATCTTTGAGTTTCAAGGGCTTATTAAAAGAGAATTATATATATATGTTGAAAGAACAGTGTGTAGGAGAGCAAGAAACAAAGTATTATAGGAGCTAATGGGTGACTATGTTCTTGAGTTTGGGAGGATTTTGGACTACAAAGATGTGTTGCTAAGAACTAATCCAGGTAGTACATGTGTAGTCAAGCTTCATGAGGAAACATTTCAAAATGGTAGAAAACTGTTTCAAGGCTTCTACATATGTTTTGATGCAATGAAGAAGTCCTTATTGGCTGGTTGTAGGAAGTGCATTTGTTTGGATGGTTGTTTTCTAAAGGGAGTATCTAAAGGTCAATTATTGGTTGTTGTTTGTAAAGATGGGAACAATCAAATGCTTCCACTGGCTTGGGTAGTAGTTGAAGTTGAAAATAAGTTTTCTTGGATTTGGTTTTTCAATCTTCCAAAGGAAGATCTTCAGTTGTGAGATGGTACATACATCACAATCATATCAGATATGCAAAAGGTTAGAATATTTATAGATTTTTTTATTTATTTCATGTCTTGAATTTATTTATGAATGTCGTAGTTTCTTAGTTTTTTTAATGTCTTAGTTTCATGTCTTGAATTTTCTTATAGGGTCTTGAAATTTCCATAACTGATCATTTATCAAATGTTAAGCATAGAATGTGTGCTAGACACATCCTTGCTAACTGGTCAAAGAGATGGAAAGGTATTTAGAAAAGAAATGTTTATGGAGGTGTGCAAGGTCTACTTTTGAGGTTGAGTTAAAGGATAACATTAGTTATATGAAAAGGTTGGGGAATAAGATAGTTGATAACTTGTTGTATTATAATTCTGAAAGATGGAGCAAGGTTTACTTCAATTTTACCCCAAAATGTGATGTTGTAGACAATAACATGGTTGCATATTTCAATGCATGGATATTAGCAGCAAGGCATAAGATTATAATTACAATGCTTGAAGAAATTAGGAAAAATGATGGGAAAAAATAGGGCAGATGAGAGATTTTTGCAATACTTGGATCTGTGACATTTCTCCAATGGCAATGAAGGTTCTACAAGATAACACATCTAAGTCTATAAAATGCAGCATTGAATGGAATTCATATTCAGGGTATGAGGTACTTCATGGACCATACAGACATGTTGTAGATATTCAAAGGCAAACATGTAGTTGTAGAGCATGGATGTTTAAAGGCATACCATGTCCTCATGCAATAGTTGCTCTTCACCATAGAAAGTTGGACACAATCAACTACATTTCTCATTGGTATAATAGAGAAACATATATGAATACATACACCTACTTCATTCAGCCAGTTATGAATCTGAAAATGTGTCAAGAATCACAAATCATCTCTGTGATACCACCTCATGTTAGGAAGATGCCAGGAAGGTTTGGCAAGGCTGGGAAGAAAGATCAAGGTGACATCAATAAAAACTGAAAAAATTATTCAAAAGAGGAATTGAGATGTCATGTAGCACTTGTAATAACAAAGGTCACAATAAAAGAAAGTGTCCTCTTGGTGCACCTGCTTCTGGCACAAGCTCAAGACCTGATGCTGGACTAAGTTCAAGACCTACTTCTAGCCCAAGAGAAACACCTATTGTTGCACCAACATCAACACAAACTGCACCTGCTGTTACCCCAACATCAACACAAATTGCTGGCCCAAGAGCAACATCTAATTATCCAACTGGAAGAGCAAGGGGTAGACCTTTGGGTTCAACAGAAAAGGTAATATAGTTTCCTTTACTTACTTCATGTATAAATTTTAAATAAGTTGTTTTACTGAATATTACATAATGATATTTTTCTGATATATAATGTAGGCATGATACATAAACATGACCCTTAATTTAACATCAGTTGGCAACTAAGACCTTTAACTTTGGGTGTGCACAAGTAGGCACTTAAACTTGTATAAAATTGAACAAAGAGACACATTCGTCCTACATGGCACCCCACACGGCAATTTTGTGTCCTATGTGGCGTCCTACGTGTATTATGTCATGTAGGACACATTTGTCCACTTGTTCAATTTTATAAAGTTTAAGTGTCTGCTTGTGCACACTCAAAGTTGGAGGGCATAGTTGTCCGTTGAAGCCAAGTTAATGATCATGTTTATATATTATGCCTATAATGTATCATGATACTTTTCAATGCATGATGTATCTTGATATAGTGGATATACTAAAGAAATCACCTACCTTTATGATAGTTTATGTTTGGACGACTGTCCTTCAACTACAATCTTGCTATTGGAAGAAGAAATATATGTATATATACTTACCGTTAATTAAAATCTCTACCTGATATAAATAATCACAAAAGTGTGAATTTAAGAAAATTTCTTATTTGAATTTGAAAAAATTAAAAATAATTGTGCTAAATTAATGGAGTCACGACAAGAGACGAGAGTGAAATATATCGATAATTTGCTATTTAAATACATAATACTTTAACTTTATTAAAATAGAAATTTACAGACTGATTTTACATTGGAAAAAGGATAATTCAAGTGAATCACAGGAACCAAGTATATAACACGCTTAAGTTATTGACTAGAAATAGACGTAAACCCGTTTGCTTTTTGTGACACATAAAATACTACTCCCTTCGTTTAATAATATTTGTTTATTATTGATTTTCCGCACTTTTTAAGAAACTATAAATAAGAGAGTAATTTACTCTATCATCTTTTGAATATAACAAATACAATATTTTGAAAAAAATGAAATAGAAAAATGACTATAATTAATACTCCCAACAATACTTGTTCAATAGTGACTTTGCACACTTCGAAACTATAATAGAAGGGTAATTTTACTATATCACCCTTTAAATATAATAAATACAATGTCTTGAAAAATGTGATAGAGAAATAACTATAACTAATGATAAGAGTAAATTAGAAACTAAGTGTAAAATATCCATTAATTTTATAAAGTGGATAAGTATTATTGAACATCCTAAAATAGTATAGTGGACAGGACGGAGGGAATAATAATAATAAATTAGCAATTAAGTGTAAAATTATTCCAAATATTATTGAATATTTCAAAATAATATAGTGGACAACTATTATTAAACGGAGGGAGTACAAATATTCATATTCGTTCATATGAAATTGTTCATCCATTTCCCATTATATATAGACCTTCTATTTCCTCATTTTGAAGTAAACTCTGAAGTGTTTCTTCTTTCTTTTTTTTTCTCTTTGTTCATATTTTAAAAACTATTTCATCAATGGCATCTACCAAATCAGTTAAAGTTCCTACCATAGATTTTTCCAATTATCAAGAGCTAAAACCAAACACTCCATTATGGGAATCCACAAAAAATCAAGTTTTTGAAGCTTTACAAGAATATGGTTGTTTTGAAGCAATATTTGATAAAGTTCCAAAAGATATTAGAGAGGGCATGTTTGGTATTTCAAAAGAAATATTTGAATTTCCTTTAGAGACTAAATTGAAAAATCTCTCAGAAAAACCATTACATGGCTACATGGGGATGATTCCACAATTGCCATTGTATGAGAGTTTGTGTATTCCTGATTTGCTTAATCCTCAAAGTGTTGAAACTTTTGCTAATATCTTTTGGCCTCATGGTAATCAACATTTCTGGTATGTTTACTTTAATTTCTCATTCTTTTTTATTTTTATTTTCTTATTATCATTATGTTTCAATTTTGCCCTAGTGGAAGTGTTCAAAAGGTACAACATTAGAAACTTTTAATAACTTAGTTGATTAACTATCTGATCTGTTTCTCATATCTATTCTTTATCGCACCGTTTAAACAAAAACTGACGACAACATTAAAATATTTGGTATGAAGACACAATCTTTTCAATAAAAATAAATAAATAAAAATACAGACAACAACATTAAAAGATTTGGTATGAAGATTTGGTATGAAGTCACGATCTATTCAATAAAAATAAATAAATAAAAATACAGACAACAACATTATAGTCACTGACTAATAAGTGACAGTTTGATTGCCCTTCCCGTTTTAAAAATAAACAAAAATACAAGACTTACCTAATGTGTCTAAGTGAAAAAATCGTATTAATTTGAGATATTTCTAAATATGTTCAACTTTCTTCATATGTTTATACTAATATTATATGTGCGTTAATTTTTGCAGCAATTTGGTAAAATCTTATTCTAATCCACTTGTGGAATTGGATGAAATGTTGAAAAGGATGATTTTGGAGAATTTGGGAATAAAAAATCACATTGATGAATTGTTGAATCCCAATTATTTCCTATTTAGATTTACACATTACAAGGGATCATCAAGCATTAGTGGAGATGAAAATAATAAAACTGCTGGATTGGGTGGCCACACAGATGGTAACTTCTTAACTTTTATATCACAAAATGAAGTCAGCGGATTGCAAATCAACAAAAATGGAGAGTGGATTGATGTCAACATTTCACCAAATTCTTATGTTGTTTTGTCTGGTGATTCCTTCAAAGTAAGTGTTACTCTCTCTGTTCCAATTTATATGACATATTTTATTTTTTCGAAGATCAAACAATTTAAATTTAAACTTCATATTGATATTTCCTTTGAACTTATGTTGTTCGGCTTTTTAAAATATCTCCCACCACTAATGTGGGCTTCTTGAAAAAAGTAATTTCTTAAACACTCTAATACACTTGATAATACTTTTGAATGAGTAACATATGTTAGAACCACACACATCGTTAATTCCTTCATGCAAAATTGAAAATGAATTTTGATATTTATTATAATCTATGTTGCATTCTCCATCACAATTATAAAGTTATTTTTAAATTAATATTTGATTATATAGTGAAATGACTTTTTGTTTGTCAAATATATATATATCTAAACGTCTACTTGATATAACTATACATTTTTTTCCACAAAAAGTATTCGATCGACTACGTGTTTGTACATTTTTAGTTGAATAATGCATGCAATGAATGGCTACCGATAATCTGTCAAAATTGGATAGTGCAATGAATCGCTACCTATAATCTGAGAAAATCTATTGTAAATGTGGGAGTTACAAATTCTTTTGAAGGAAATGCAAGGTCTTTCAGAAAGTACATATGTGAGTTCTATACACTGATGGCGTAAATTTATACAGGCATGGACAAATGGTCGATTGCATTCTCCTGTCCATAGAGTTGAAATGGCCAAAGAAAGTGATAGATACTCCATTCAATTATTTTCATTATCAAAACTAGGTCACTTCATAGAGGCCCCAAAAGAACTTGTGGATGAAGAACACCCTTTACTCTTTAAGCCATATGAAATGCTTGGATTATTCGAGTTTGGTACTTCACAAACTGGCTATAGTACAAATCCCCTTGATCTATTCAAGGCTTATTGTGGTGTTTGATATGCTAATTGTGAATTTCCGACTAATGTTCATTCCTATCAGAATACCATTAATATGGAGTATGAGATTTCTGACAGAACATTCATCGGAAACGTCTTCAACAACCCACCATTTCTTTTGAAATTCGTATTTTTTTAGTAGTGTGATTCTTATGTTTGAACTTTTGCAGCTGGGAATTCATATTTAATATGTACGTTTATTTTTGGACAAATAATGAATTTTAAATGGATGATTTTACCCTTTAAAAGGAAATGTTCAACGTAATCCTTTTGTATCTATTATGTTGCATGGAGAAGGTCCTGAAACATCTAGAAGGTGTTCGTAATCCATTTCGTTCCTCAATGCATAATGTTAACTAGTGCAAAGAGTTAACAAGCTGTATGGTTGAGTTAGTTAAGTCATAAGTATAGTTAGTTAACATAATGCTGAGGTGGCATGAGTTAGTTACAAAGTTTTAGATATTTTTTATCTTTGGACTATTAGACTAGTATAAAAGGCAGACATATATAGATTCAATGTATCCGTGATCATATTCAATACAATTCTCTTTTCTTCTCTAACAATTCTCGGTAAATTGAGCATAAGACTCAACCTCCATACATGAAGCTTTCATGGTATCAGGTTCACCGATCATAGCTTCCTAATTTTATAGCAACGGCTATTAGGTGCTCAGGTTCACCATTTGTGAAAGGTTTATTGAAAGGGACCATCAAAAGTTAGGCTAGCTATAATGACGAATGGAAGTGCAACTGAGGGTACTAGCACTGGGAATGGATTCATTAGCGTAGTCACATTCTTTGTGAATGATCACAATCATCCATTATTTCTTCAACGCACTCCAGATAATTCTCTGATCTCTCTTCTGTTTATAGGTTCAGTGAATTGTGCTTTATGGAGTAGGTTCTTTAAGATTGGTCGGGTAAGGAAAAGCAAGTTAGGTTTTGTAAATGAAAGATTTCCTAAATCTATGTTTAAACTAATATTTATATGACCAATGGAAGAAGTGTAATGTTGTAGTATTAAGTTGGATTATGAATATTGTAAGGTCTGGTCTTCTAAATTCTGTAGTGTATGCATCTGATGCACGCAATTTGGCTGGATCTGAGGAAAAGGTTTGATACAGTAATTGGACCTAGAATCCTTCAACTGCATAGATAGTACATTAATTCAGGACACTATGCCTATTGCTGAATGTCATTCTAGGTTGAGATATTTATGACATGAATATGATGCTCTTATGCCTTGTCCTAATTGTCTTTGTCCTTAGTCAAAGAAATTTGGTGAGCATTGTGATTATCAAAGGCTTATGTGGGTGTCAATCACGGCAGTCTGAATCGTGACAAAATTGGTATCAGAGCCTTAGGTTTGTTGATCTCGTTGTGCCAAAACGAGTCTAGTAGAGTCTTGCGGAATGGTACATAGACGTCTGTACTTTTATTCGAGAAGCTACAAGATTTTAAGAAAATCTCTCTTTCTTCTCCTTTCGGGCTATAACTTGATTCCAATTGGTATCTGGTGATCCAAATTGGTATCTGATCTCTTTCACTCTTTGGTCCGCAGATGATTAACCAATGTTGTGCCTTTGGATCAAATTTACGGCTTTGCTATTTGGATTTAATAGAATAACTTCTTTTTTTTAATTATTTAATTTAAAATTTAAATTATTTTATTTAATTATTTATTTTCATATAGTCCGACATCATTTGAAGGATACTAAGTTTTACCATATGTGATGTGTAAGTTTTTAATAGTTTTGACTAATTAAGCAGTGGCGGATTCAGAATTTTATGACAGTATGGGTGCTTAACTTTTTTTATTTTGACATATTATTATCGATTACATAGCTTATAACTGTATACATATAGAACTATATGATTGCAATGGTATTTTTCTATAAATAAAAATAGACTAATGAAAGCTTTACAATTAGTATCACCGTAATGAAAGAAAACTAGTCGCAAATAACAAATGGACCCGTCAACTTATATATTTTGGAATGGATATGAATAACAATGTCATTGCTTACCCTTGTGAATATTTAATGCTTTATATGGAAAATTAAATAACATTATAAATTTGACGCTAGCATTATTATAAAATTCATTCGTGATATAATTCATGGACTAGGAAGTTCACTAATAGGTATATTTTGCTTCTTTTACTTAAATATTAATACTAATTTAAAATTGTTAAAGTCTTCAGGAGGAGTGGTAATTTATTGAAATCTTTTAAAAGCTTTTTTTTTGCTACAATAATGTTGTAAGTGCTCACTAACATTATATATCAATTTTCTTAATATTCATGTACACCTATGTAAACTTTACGTCGAGGTCAATAGATGATCGAGCAGCCACTAGATTATATGTAGGTCTGCCCCTGTAATTATGTATTAGAAATATACTATTTTTGTATTAATTATGCATATGTTAAGGGTTCTAACATTATCAAATGATTTCACATGTAATGGTAGTAAAATTAGCTCATAACTTGTCCTATTCGTCCAGTTTAGGATAACTCGTATGTCTTTTAGCTCAGTCTATTCTAACACAATCCATTTCACCCTATACAAATTAGATTGATACGTACTTCAGATTGATCTATGAGAAATTTTGTCAAATTATTTTTTAAAATATTTTATTTATAAAAAAATAAAGGGAAAAGGATCAAGTATGTCATTAAACTTTGTGAAAGGGTTCATCTATGTCGTCTACTAAAAGTTTGACTCATGTATGTCATTTCCGTTTGAGAAAAAGTTCATTCATGTCATTTATTGTAAATTGAAAACAACTTCAATTTTGTAAAATCATTTTTGACACTTAATGATTCAGCCACGTCATTAATTAAATCATGTTTTAAAGGAAAAATGCTCAAATATGACATCAATATTTGAGAAAAAACTTATATATGCCCTTCGTTAAAAGGTTGACTCATCTATGTCATTTTTGTTAATCGAAGGGTGTGTTGGTCAAACCTACTTTTAAATTAGTTTTTGACTTCTGGAAGTGTTTGACAAATATTTAAAAAATAACTTATAAGTAAAAAATGACTTAAAATAAGTTAAGAAGTGTTTGACAATATCAAAAATGACTTATATTAAGTTAAAAATCAAAAGTAGGTCTCTTTCAATTTTTTGTTTTTTGACTTAAAAGTCATTTAAGTTTGATTTTATATTTTTGACTTAAAAATTACTTTTCAAAGTCAATCCAAACGGGCTCTAAGTACTTATCCATGCCATTAGTTTTTAATTGAAATATGGGGTTTTATCCACATGGGTAATGACAATTCCACCACAATATTTTCAATACATTACATAATGATACATTTCTCATATATATATCATGATCATGATCGTCTTCACCCCTATACAACTAAAGTCATCGCTTGTGGTCCATATTTTTGGGGCCTCCCATTTTTTTAAAAGAAAAATACTTATACACATATTTAAAAAAATAAAATAAAATATATTTCTAAATTTCTTTAAAAAAAAATAAAATAGGTGAGGAGTAATTATTCAAAGTGTTCAATTTCCACTTTCCTAATGAGAATGAAATCATCTTTGGGAATCATTTTCTTATGTGGGAAAATTGTGTAACAGGAGCTCACTATCGAGACTGGAATGGGGAAGGAAATGGAAGAAGAAAGAAAGACAGAGTAGAGAAGAGATAATTTCTTGATAATCATAATCTGCATTTCAGTACAGAGGGGTATATAGTACCTTGACATAATTCATAAAATAAAGACACGTGTCCACTCTCTAACAGAATGAGGGACTGCTTAGGAAAAGTAAATACGAGGACTAAATTGACAATACTAAAAACTTAAAGGACTAAACATAATTTCAGCCATTGATAAAATAACAGTCACAACTGGTTTTGTGACACTCCATCCCTCTTAAAAGAATGCCTATCTCTTCAAGTATCAGCAAAATCTGAAAACTGAGACCTTAGGAATTGGTAGTCCTCCCATGTAGCTTCTTCAGGTAGTAAGTTGATCCATTGTACCAGAACCTGAACTGCGCTTTATTTCCTCTCTTCACCATCCTTTTGTCGAGTATGGCCGCCGGGTACACCAACGGTTGTCCGTCAGGAGAACACACCGGGGGATCAATTGCAGGGGTCATTTTAGCACCAATCTTCTTCTTTAACTGAGATATATGAAAAACTGGATGAATCTTGGCCGTGGGAGGCAATTCCAGCTTATACACAACTGGTCCTATTTTCTTCATAACTTGATATGGCCCATAAAACTTGGATGCTAACTTAAGGCTCTTCCTCACATTGAACTCTCTTTCAGTCCTCCTTTTGTCGGCATAAACTTTCATTCTATTTTGAGCTTTCTCCAGATTTTCTTTCAGCACCTTAGCCATAACCTGTCTCTCATTCAATACCTTATCAATAGCCTCCACTTTGGATTGTGCCACCAGCTCAAAAGTCAATTGTGGTGGATCATATCCATAAATGACTTTGAAAGAAGTCATCTTAAGACAAAATGATAATTATTGTTGTACCAAAATTCAGCTAATGAGAGCCATTTATTCCATTCCTTCGGTTTGTGCCCTGTCATGCATCTCAAATAAGTCTCCAGGCATCTGTTCAACCTCTCAGTCTGCCCATCAGTTTGCGGATGATAGGCAGAACTATACATTAACTGTACTTGCAAGTTTTTAAACAACTCTTTCCAAAAGTTACTTAGAAATACTTTGTCCCTGTCAGATACTATACTCTTGGGTAATCCATGCAACTTATAGCTAGTATCTAGGAACACTCTAGCTACCTGAGACGCAGTGAAGGGATGAGAAAGAGCAATAAAATGCCCATACTTGCTATACCTATCTACTATCACTAGGATGGTGTCTTGACCTTCAGATTTTGGAAGTGCTTCTATGAAATCCATAGATATGTGTTCCCAAGCTTTGTTAGGTATAGGTAGAGGTTGTAGCAATCCTGGATATGCTACTTGTTCATCCTTACTCCTCTGACAAGTATCACACTCTTGTACCAATGATTTTACAGTCTCAATCATATTAGGCCAATAGAAAACAACTTTCACCCTTTGATAGGTGGCCCATACCCCAGAATGACCTCCTAATCCAGAATTGTGAATGTTTGAGACCAATTGTCTCCTGAGTGATCCATTATTTCCAACCCATGCCTTCCCTTTGTATCTCAATACTCCTCGTTGTAGAGTTACTTCATTCCCCCCAGCTTGGTTAACACTCAAGCTTGTAATTGCTTGTAGAACTTCTTGATCTCCTTCATAACTTGTCACTATCTCATCAATCCATTTAGGTTGTAACTTTGAAATCATCAGACATTGTGGCTCCATCTTCCTGGATAGGGCATCTGCCACTACATTTTCCACCCCTTTGTTATAATGAATCTCGAAGCTAAGTCCTATTAGCTTGGTCAGACCCTTATGTTGCAAAGAGGTCGTGATTTTCTGATCCTGTAGGAACTTCAGACTGAAGTGATCAGTTCTGATTATGAAATGATGTGGGTGAAGATAATGTCTCCACTTATCTATAGCCTGAAGCAGTGCTATCAATTCCTTTTCATAAGTAGACAACCCTTGATGTTTTTTACTTAATGATTGGCTCATATAAGCTAAGGATTTTATATCTTGCATTAACACAGCTCCCACTCCAAGGTTGCTTGCATCTACCTCTAGCACAAAAGTCTTAGTAAAGTCAGGTAATGCCAGCACAGGAGCTTTAGACATAGATTCCTTCAATTTCATAAAGGCTGCAGTTGCTTCCGAGTTCCATACAAATTCACCTTTCTTGAGTAAATTTGTCAGAGGTTTGCTTACTTGAGCATAACTTTTGACAAATTTTCTGTAGTTGCCTGTCAAGCCTAAAAAACCCTCTCAACTCCCTCACGGTCTTGGGTAATGGCCATTCCAGCATTGCCATTACTTTAGACTGATCAGTACTGACCCCATCTCCAAATATGATATGCCCAAGGTACTCTACTTGTGGCTGACCGAATTCACATTTACTTTGCCTAGCAAATAATTTGTTCTTCCTCAAGAGTTTGAGAACAATCTCTAAATGTCTCACATGATCTGACATAGTCTTGCTATATACTAGTATATCGTCAAAGAACACTAGTATAAATTTCCTCAGTTGATCCTGGAACACAGAGTTCATCAAAGATTGAAATGTTGTTGGTGCATTGGTAAGCCCAAAAGGCATAACCCTGAACTCCCATAGCCCATGATGAGTTCTGAATGCTGTTTTGAATTCCTCACCCGTCTTCATTCTAACCTGATGGTATCCAGCCCTTAAGTCCACTTTGGAAAATATAGTTGCCCCAAACAGCTCGTCTAACAAGTCATCGATCATAGGAATTAGGTACTTGTTCTTAACAGTAAAGCTGTTCAATCTCCTGTAGTCCACACAAAGTCTCCAAGTGGAGTCTTTCTTTTTCACCAGTAGAGCTGGTGATGCAAAGGAAGACTGACTCTTCACTACTGTTTCTGCCTTGAGCATGTCATTAATGATAGCTTCAATAGCATTCTTTTGGTCAAAAGAATATCTATAGGGTCGGAGGTTGAAAAGCTGAGCTCCTGGTACAAAATTGATCACATGATCACAATCTCTTTTGGGTGGTAATTCTTTAGGCTCTTGGAACACATCTTTATGAATTGTTAGCAGCTTAGTGATTTCTGGATGTACTTCACGTTCCTCCTTGCTAGCTAATCCAACACTCACCATAGATAATTCCTCTATATTTTCACAAGTCCCACACTGGAGCATCCTTTGGAGTGCTTCATTATCCATTGTGGTTACTTCAGAATCCTCTGTCTCTCCGTACAATGTGACCATTCTTCCATCAGTCATAAAACTTAGGATGTGTGGCCTGGTGTGCAGAATTACAGGGGCAACCATATCTATCCAGTCCATTCCCAATATCATGTCACAACCTCCTACTTTCATTAATCTCATATTAAAATTAAACTGTTCACTCTGCATCTTCCATCCAAACGATGGACTTTCCAGTTGGCAACTCATTAGCTGCCCATTAGCCACTGTGACTCGCAGGGGTCTCTGCATTAGTTGTACGGGTAATCTCAGTAGTTTAACAATGTGAGGGTCAACAAAAGAGTGAGTAGAGCCACTGTCAATTAAGATTGTCATTGGCAACTTTCTAGCATAGCCTACGATCTTAATGGTAGACACAATTCCACTAGAGGTACTCAGTCCCAACAGTGTGTTTAAGGATATTTCAGCTGGAATTGCCTCTTCTTCCTCTAGAGTATCAGGTACATCCAAAAACTCCTCAGGTTGCTCCACTTCTCCTTCAACTTCAACCCCATCAATAGCATGTAATCCCTTCTGCTTGCACTGATGACCAGGAAAATACTTCTCCTTACACTTATAACAAAGACCTTGTTCCCTCAATGCTTCCAAGTTAGGTGGCAACATGTTTGGCTTGAATGGAGCCCTAACTTGTGGTCTTTGATTATAGTAAGTTATCCTCAATGGTGACTGATTTGGAGGAACAATCGGAGGTCTCATAGCATTTGGTTGTGGGTTTCTGGGATAGGTAATGGCTAATGGCTTTGGGTTGGGTACTAACGGAATAAGTGCCCTGAATGACTCTTCATACAACTTAGCGACTTCATAAGCATCCAGCACAGTAGTGGGATTAGCCAGTTTTACCAAAGGCTTCAATTTTGATCTAATACCACTAATGAAACTTGCTACAAAGTGAGTTTCATTCAACAAGGGGTTAATTATAGTCATGTAGCTAGTAAGTTCTTCAAACTTTTCCTGGTATTGATCCACAAACCCCATTTGTATGAGTTTGTTGAATTCATCAACAATGTCTTGGGGCCTAATATTTTCGAATCTCCTGCAAACTTCAGTGCAGAACCTTGGCCATGTCAACCTTCCCCTCTGGTTGACTTAAAAGCTATCAAACCAGTTATCCACCCTTTCACCAAGGTGGACGGACGCATAACTAAGCTTCTCATGTTCACCTATATTGTATAGTTCAAAAAACTTTTCACATTTCCTTAACCAGCTCGGAGGATTAGTGCCATCAAATTCTGGAAAATTAATTTTCGGTTTGAGAGATCTATGAGGAGAGGCAGATTCTGACGTATGTATGATTGGAGTGGGGAGTAACGGGGGAGCAGAAGAATAAAGGGGGTTCCGAAACAAAGGAGGGCTCGAAAAGAGAGGTGTTGGGGAAAAGTGAATCCCCTACCTACTTCAAAAACAGATGGAGTGAATGGAGGTTAAGAACCTACCATATGAGCAGAGGAACTTACCATCAGAACTTTGCTATTCGAAGTCGGAGTTCTCTGACCTCCTCCTGGTGTTGCCTGTGGAGTTAAATCAGTTGGGGTGGTCATGGGAGAGCTAGGAGTGTTCTGCAATCCCATATTCGAAATGATAAATTCGAGTTTCTTGTTCGTCTCACAAATCTCACCCAGCTGAACTTGAAATCGTGAGTGATTTAACTCGAGGGTTTCGAAACGTTTGCCCACATCACCCACGAAAACAAAAAGTTGGCTTCACACCATATGGATATCGTCTTGCAAGCTCTGAAGCTTCGGAGGTGATGACAGTCCGGGAAGCGTCGAGGTACCAGGAGGCTCTGATACCATTGTAACAGGAGCTCACTATCGAGACTGGAATGGGGAAGGAAATGGAAGAAGAAAGAAAGACAGAGTAGAGAAGAGATAATTTCTTGATAATCATAATCTGCATTTCAGTACAAAGGGGTATATAGTACCTTGACATAATTCATAAAATAAAGACACATGTCCACTCTCTAACAGAATGAGGGACTGCTTAGGAAAAGTAAATACGAGGACTAAATTGACAATACTAAAAACTTAAAGGACTAAACATAATTTCAGCCATTGATAAAATAACAGTCACAACTGGTTTTGTGACAAATTGTACTTATTTATTTCTTAATAATATAATTATTTACCATATATTCATCTTTTTTTATCATTTTTTTTTTAATATTGAACTCTCTTCTTAAAAACTTATTGAGTTACTATTGATTATAAGTTACAAAAGAACAAAATTTGCATCTTAGTGTCTTCTTCAAAATTTCAAGAATGGCAACAATCATTATGTTGAAAAAACACAACACTATTTCGATATCTTTATATCAACTTATCAAATTCTTGATCCAGGCGTTATTATTCTAACTTTATTTTATAGTCTTTCTTGATAATTTGTAATTGTTGATATTCTTAGTTCATAAGTATATATATTCTTGTTTTAGTTATTAGTAGAACTTATTCAATTTAAATATGTCAAATAGAAAATATGATTTTGATCTTACAAAAAAATAGAGAGAAAGAAAAAACTTGAAGAATTAAATAAATCCCAAAAATAGCACTTGATAGATTTTTAACAAGTAATAAATCTTGAATCGAAAAATATGGGGGATGTTCTTGAAATGAACAAGCCACTAATAGAGTTGAGTTAGATGACAATAACATTCAAGAAGAAAATCTAGAAGAAATTGGTGGAAAATGTGGCATAGTTCTTAATTATCAAGAACTCCTAAATAATTTAAATTGTTGCATCCCTAAAAATAAATGCGATAATCTTTTTTTTTTAAAAACTAAATAAATAAATATTAAGGCCCATGATTAAAATTTGGCTTTATGCCCCCTAATCTTATTGAGTCGGTCCTGATCATAATACCTCTAAATTTATGTTTGAACGACTATTCTTCGACTACAACCTTGCTATTAGAAGAAAAAATATATGTATATGTACATCTACCGTTAATTAAAATCTTGCTAAATTAACGGAGTCACAATCGTTAGACGAGAGTGATATATACCGATAATTTGCTATTTAAATAAGTACTACTTTAACTTTAACTTTATTAAAATAGATTTTTTCAGACTGATTTTACATTAGAAAATGGAAAATTCAAGTGAAGCGCGGAATTAAGCAAAATCAAGTACTCCAATATAACACGCTTAAGTTATTGACTAGAAGTACACATAAAACCGTCTACTTTTTGTGACACATGAAATAGTACTCTATTGTCCAACAATATTTATTTAATATTCACTTTACTTAAAGAAATTATAAATAAATAAATAATTTTAATATATCATATTTTGAATATAATAAATATAATAACATGAAAAAATAATAAAATATTATAATTAATAATAAGGATAAATTTAGCAATTAAATGTACAAAAAATTTCATTGATTTTATAAAATTGACAAGTATTGTTGAACATCTCAAAATAGTATAATACACAACTACTTCATCTGTCCATAATTACTTGTCCAATTTTCCCTTTTTACTTGTCTATTCTGACAAATCAAGAAAGAACATTGTTTTCCCTGTTATGCCATCGATTAATTAATTTTAAAAAGATAAAACTTCTTAAAAATCTTAAACTTTCATTTTTCTCTACTTCATAATTAATATGGATAAATTATTAAACCCATTATGTCAAATATTGTATTTTTAATAAATATGTTAATTTAAAAGAAGATAAGTAGTTTGTCACGCCCCGAGCTACACCCTGGACGTGGCTGGCACCCGAGAACTATAGCTGGCCCCAAGCGAACCATTGGCCTGGCTTACTTACTCAGCGGAAGACTTAAGCATAAGAGATATAACTCACGCAATAACTTAAAAGATAATAACTTAGCCAAAATGGCAACTCAAGTCTTATATGTATACAACTGAAATGAATAAGACTAAAGAACTAATATTATCTGTCTATGAAGCCTCTAAAATAAAGAGGGATGTCGGGACAGGACCCCCGATCATCCTAACAACTGAAAACTAGAAAGCAAATGATAAAAGAGTCCTCCGGAATGCAAAGAGGCTCACCAACTGACTCTGAGTGCTGAACCTAATCAACGAGGCGCTGGATGCTCATCCTGGTTACCTGTGTTGGCATCATAAGACGATGCAGGCCAACTGGCATCAATACATTGAATGTACGAGTATGCGAGTTGAAATGCTAAACAGTACATAGGCTTGAAAAGATTTTGAAAGAAACACTTACCTTGGAACTTCTCAACTCATGAATATTTTAACTCAAAATAAAGCAATGAACACATGCAATATATTAAAATCTTTATAAAACAATAAAAGCAACTTACTTCGTTAAAGAAAATGCAATAACAAATTCAACTTTACTCATATAATAAAGTAATATAGTTTCTGTGGGAGATTCTCTAACCGACAACCACCACTATGAGCCTAAGTGGTGATACAACGTCTTGCCCACGCTGCCAGAATTGTCCTATACTTTGCCGTCATATAGAATGCTAAACTTAGTGGATCCACTAGCTTAACTTATGTGATCATCTAAAAAATATGACCCATTAATACCCATGATGACTACATGGTTTATGGAGACTTGAGTTAATATGAACTCACATCCCCATATCGGTGCTCAATACTACTCCCAAAATATACTTAGCTTATATGTTTTAAAAACAAACTTCTTTCTTTGGTTTGAGATAATTTCTCAAAACTTAGCTTAAAAGCTTCTTGGAATCGATGTTCCCTTTTCTTGCTCAAATGTGAAAATATTTATAAACTCATAGGGAATACTTAGTTCCCTTATAGCTTCTTTGAGAAATGAACTCAACTCTTTAGTCTTACCTTAACTTGAAACTTTTAGTCTTAAAACAAAGTTAGAACATTTGTAAAAGACCCTTGAAAACTTTGATGACTTCACTTGACTTGACTCTTAACTTCACTTGAATTGACTCTTAACTTTTCTTGAATTGAATTATGGATTCAAGGATTATGATTTGTGATAGGAAAGGTCTCTTGATGTTTAGGAATGATTTCAAATAGCTAAACTTGAGAAAAGTTACGAAATCACCGTCTTGGAACAAGTCCGCAATGCGGAGATGCTCCTAAATAAATGCTCGCGAAATTAAATTTTGAGATAGAGGAGTCCGCATCCTATCCGTGACGCGGAGGAAAAAATTTCTCACTAGGGGAACAAGTGCGCGACGCGGACTTGTTTGAGGAACCCTACTCGACTTTCTCCTTCTTCATTTTCCAGCCCAATTCGCCTAAACTCGACTATCTTTCTCAAATTCATTTTAGATCCCGATGCCCAGCATATATACTCAAGAACCTAACTCAAAACAACCCTAAAGAACAACATAAGGGTCTCAGAAACTCCATAATTCAACCCCATTCAAGAACAACATTCAAATTCCATAATTCATGTCAAGAACAACAACTTTCAAACTCTTTTAGGACGAATTGCGCTGAACTAAACATGTTTGGCGCGTGGGTGAATGAACCCAACGCTATGAGAGACTCACCCCCGACAAAATCCACAAGCTACCCTTGACGAAATCGATGAATCTTGAACGTTCTTCTCCTTTCTCCTCTTTTCTCCTCTTCTCCAAGCCCTAGCGTGAAATGTACTTTTCTAAAACTGACTAAAATCTGACTTTACCCCAATTAAATTCCTAAAAATGAATTAGAATAATTAGGTAAGGAAAATACTAAATTACCCTTCCAAAATCCGGATTAGACTTTCTTTAATCCAACCGCCCAACTTCCAAAGGGAATAACTTACTTATACGAACTTGAAATCGCGCAAATTCGGCGGCGTTGGAAAGATCATCCCAAGAACTTTCCAACCATATCTGGAAGTACACCTAACTCATCTTGAGCTAGGAGTTATGGACGTTTGAAGTTGACCAAAACTCAACTTTTCCTAACTTAAACAAATGTCCAGATTTTCATTCTTTCCAAAAATGACTATTTCCAATTATTAGCTTCTTCCTAGTTATTTCAAATTGAGAAATGTTACGTAATTAGGACCGAGGGAATATTGTTGAAGGAAGGGAGTAAAAATCTAGATATTTGTTCACATGATGATATAGGTCACCCATTTCCCATTATATATTGACCACCTATTTCCTCATTTTTAAAGTAAAACTTTGAAGTGTTTCTTCTTTCTTTTTTCTCTTTGTTCATATTCTAAAAAGTATTTCATCAATGGAAAATTCAAGTGAAGCACGGAATTAAGCAACATCAAGTACTCCAATATAACACGCTTAAGTTATTAACTAGAAGTACACATAAAACCGTCTACTTTTTGTGGCACATGAAATATACTATTGTCCAACAATATTTATTTAATATTCACTTTACTTAAACAAATTATAAATAAGAAAATAACTTTAATATATCATATTTTGAATATAATAAATATAATAACTTGAAAAAATAATAAAATATTATAATTAATAATAAGGATAAATTTAGCAATTAAATGTAAAAAAAAATCCATTGATTTCATAAAATTGACAAGTATTGTTGAACATCTCAAAATAGTATAGTGGATAACTACTTCATTTGTCCGTAATTACTTGTCCAATTTTCCCTTTTTACTTGTCTATTTTGACAAATCAAGAAAGAACAATTTTTTCCCTGTTATGCCATCGATTAATTAATTTTAAAAAGATAAAACTTCTTAAAAATTTTAAACTTTTATTTTTCTCTACTTCATAATTAATAAGGATAAATTATTAAACCCATTAAGTCAAATATTGTATTTTTAATAAATATGTTAATTTAAAAACAGATAAGTAATTAGGACCGAGGGACTATTGTTGAAGAGAGGGAGTAAATATCTAGATATTTGTTCACATGATGATATAATTCACCCATTTCCCACTATATATAGACCACCTACTTCCTCATTTTTAATAAATATGATAATTTAAAAGCAGATAAGTAATTAGGATCGAGGAAATATTGTTGAAGGGAGGGAGAAAATATCTAGATATTTGTTCACATGATGATGTAAATTTTTATTCTGTGCGAGGCACATATAGTGTCAGTTGTACGAGGCCTTTTTGGCTTGCCATTTGTATATGTGGGGCCCATACTGGACTTGTTCATTTCCTCACTTTTTTCTTTCAATCTTAATCTTTTCTTTTACTTGCATTTTCTTTTTTGCTTGCAATTTTTATTGTAATTTTATTTTGATAAAGAAATTTTGAAACTCACCCCCGATATATATATATCATTTATTTGAGGGAAAATGAAAGTGATATGTTAGAAAAATTTAAATTTAATTTTTTTTTGGATGAATTCAAAGAAATTGAAGATAGTGAAATTAAAAAAATAAATTGAACTCTCACCAATAAAGTAAAAATTCATTCAATTATTTTAATTATTTAAATTTGAGTCAAAAATTTATTTTTTGAGATTTTAATTTTTATCACTCAATTCTTAATTGCCAAATATATTTTTAGTTTTATTTATTCTATAACCACTTGATGTTTTTAATGTTTAATATTAATAAATTTTTCGTTCTTCATTGTATCATTTTTCAATGCAAAAATCCATTTTTTATTTTATCTTTGCATCTTCTAAAGCTTTTTTTTTAGTTCTACCTCTCAGTGTAAATTTTGTTTATTCATACTACTCTTATTTTGTGCTTTCACAAATTTATTTGGTTAAAATTTTTTTATATTAATTATATCTTTGTAAATAAACAAATAATTTTATATAACTATTTTTAATAATATAAATAATCAATATTGAGATAAAAAATAATATCAAAATGTTAGAAATAGAATGAGTCCGGCAAGAGTTTTTGAATTTCATATTTTTCATGAATAAAGTTATTTAAGTGTAAGTATAAAATTTGAAAGAATTGTTAGAAAAGAAACGAAAGGAAAAAAGTAAAAAAAAAGTAAGAAAGAGAAAAAGAAAACGTTAAAAGGTAGAGAGAAAGATGAGTTTGACCATTTTTCTGAAATGGATCCCCTTGACAAAATATAAATGGGTCTCATATAACTTTTGTCTGCCACATCATACTTGTGCCTCATGCGCATGATAAAAAATTTCCATGATGATATAGTTCACCCATTTCCCATTATATATAGACCACCTATTTCCTCATTTTTAAAGTAAAAACTTTGAAGTGTTTCTTATTTCTTTTTTCTCTTTGTTCATATTCTAAAAAGTATTTCATCAATGGCATCTACCAAATTAGTTAAAGTCCCCACCATTGATTTTTCCAATTATCAAGAGCTAAAACCAAACACTCCACTATGGGAATCCACAAAAATTCAAGTTTTTGAAGCTTTTCAAGAATATGGTTGTTTTGAAGCAATATATGAAGTTCCAAATGAAATTAAAGAGGGCATTTTTGATATCTCAAAAGAAATATTTGAATTTCCTGTAGAGACCAAATTGAAAAACATCTCAGAAAAACCAATGCATGGGTATATGGGGATGATTCCACAATTGCCATTGTATGAGACTTTGTGTATTTCTGATTTGCTTAATCCTCAAAGTCTTGAAACTTTTTCTAATATCTTTTGGCCTCATGGTAATCAACATTTCTGGTATGTATACTTCAAGTTTTTCATTCTTTTTTATTTTTTGTTTTCTTGTTATCATTATGTTTACATTTTGCCCTAGTGGAAGTGTTCAAAAGGTATAAAATTAGAAATTTTTAGTTCGGTTGTTTGACTAGCTGATTTCTCTGTTTTTCTTTTAGAAAAAAAAAAAATTCAATTATACCTTTATACTAACATTATATGTGCATTAATTTTTGCAGCGATTTGGTAAAATCTTATTCTAATCCACTTGTGGAATTGGATGAGATGTTGAAAAGGATGATTTCGGAGAATTTGGGATTAAAAAATCACATTGATGAATGGTTGAATACCAATTATTTCCTATTTAGATTTACACATTATAAGGGATCATCAATTATTAGTGGAGATGAAAATAATAAAACTACTGGATTGGGTGGCCACACAGATGGTAACTTCTTGACTTTTATAACACAAAATCAAGTCAATGGATTGCAAATCAACAAAAATGGAAAGTGGATTGATGTCAATATTTCACCAAATTCTTGTGTTGTTTTGGCTGGTGATTCTTTCAAAGTAAGTGCTAAGTCTTTAATTTAGCTAGTGTTATTACCTTGTTTGTGAACTGCGTTGTTTAATTTTTTTTTAAATACTGTTACTCCTTTTTGGATTCTTCAAAAAAAACATAGGTTTCAGAGGATTAGAGATGTTTGTGAAGAATAAATCCAAAGTTGGAACATGTTTAATTTGTTGAGTAATGCTAAATGGTCAGAAAATTTGGTCAGAAATTTAAAAAATTTATAATTTTTATTTTATTTTAAAATAATTTGATTTTTTTTCATTTTTTAATTAAAATGTATTAAAGTTAAAGGGTAAAAATGTTCAAAAAGGTAAAATAACATAGATAGTCTTCCTTTCTTTCTTAAACTTCGTACCGAGTTAAACTACCTTTCATAAAATAGGACGAAGGGAGTAGTATATTTTAATAGACGCATCAAGTCAAAAATGGACAAATAATATAGGCACAGAGAAAATAATAGTGTTCCCTTTGTTCCTAATTACGTGTCCACTTTTTCTTTTATAGATGTCCATAATTACATGTCTATATAGACAAATCAAGAAAGGACAAATTCTTTTTACCTATTATGTCCTCAATTAAATGACTAATTATTTTGAAAAATGTAGAGTTTTTCATCCACTTCATAATTAATAGAGATAAAATGGTAAACTTACTATGTCATTAATTATTTTTTTAATACATGTATCAATTCAAAAGTAGACAAGTAATTAGAGACACCAAAAGTATTTTTTAAGAGCCCAACCAACCTAGTTTTTTGGAACTACACAAATCTGAAAAATCAATTTTGTTATTTGTTGGAACTTTAATGTTTTTTCGAATCTCTAAAAATGGTGTCCCACTATTTTCCAAAATGCATATTTATAGTTTATTGGAACTACACAAATTTGAAAATGAATTTTGATATGGGTAATGCTAAATGGCCAGAAAAAATTGGCCAGAATTTGGCCAGAAAGACAAAAAGACTATAATATCCTTATTTCAATTTTTGCATTTATTCCATCATACTTTTCCCTCCAAAACAAAAGTAACTTTTTTCTATTTCTCAAACTCCTTGAACTACTAAAATACAAACTTTTTGGCTACCAAGGGAAATAAAAATGTTTTTGTGTATATTTATGTGTGTATATTTCATTCGATTTATTTTAAAAAAAAATATTGTTCAGTTAATTAAAAAAATTGTAGTTTCGTTTTTATA
>JAJOOS010020146.1:0-34173 GCA_029582725.1 Solanum chiquidenum | reverse complement strand
GCCAAAAACTCACTGATTTCCCACACTTAACCAAATTTCCAGGTTCTGAACTTTTCCAAAAGTGACTACTTCCAATTTCAAGCTTCTTCATATTCATTTTAAATTGTCGGATGTAACACAATTAAAACGAAATTACATAAAAAAAACCTCATAGAACCTCATTATAAAGTCAACACAAAGTCATAGGCTCTTGCTTAACCTATCATTTTTCCGAGTCGTTACAAGTGGAGATGTACATAATGGGCAAACCTATGGTTGCGTACATGTAAATTTTATTTGTGAGTGTGAGAATTGTTCTTTGATGCTAAGTCCTTACTTTATATTCAATCTTTTGAATTGAGTGTGTGGACTATTTCTTCTTGTGAGGGCACTTGTTTAATGATGGATAGGTGATTTTATTAGCTTTCTTTGATGAGAGTAGGTGAGCAAGCTTAAATTTGACGAGTTCAAATTCATTCTTTGAGGTTAGGAGGTTTGTTGTTTATTTGGATGTCTTGCATAATGAACTGGAATTGTACTTGATGTTTTGAAATTTCTATGTGTTCTAATTGTTTGTATCAACCAAAGTGTTGACATTCCTAGTCTGAATTTTGAGATGAGCTTTAATGCTTACTCGAGGATGAGCAAAAGTTTAAGTGTGGCGTGTTGATTTGAAGCCATAAATATATTTTTTTAATCATTATTTACCTTCCATTTATTATTTATATTTGTTCTTTTTTAGCATGAATTTTATGGATTGTGCTAAATAGTGTATTTTATTTGTAGGAGTAAATTGATGTAAGGTTGAAGAAGTTTAAAGATAAAACGAATTAAAAATAAAAGGTTGAAAAAGAAAATCAAGTAGACAGTTTAATAAATTAAATGGAATATAATAATACATAAACATATGAAGGGCAATTGAAAGAAGGAATTAGAATTGAGACCATCAGCTACCACGTGGCATCATGTGCAGCATTCCCAAACAATTGAAGCGGCGGCTACATAACAGTAATACACGTACAACTAGGAAATCAATTGTTTTGGTTTTGGTCTTCCATTTTTTTTGGATTCGGTTTTTCTTTATGGTTTTCTACGTCTATAAATAGTCCATCAAAATAATTATTAGAGGAGATCAATTATAGTACATCAAAGCATAAAATTGTCAATATTTTTTAGGGTTTTTTTCTTCTTTCTTTCTTAGAGATTAATGGATAAACGCCCTAGTTCTGGAAATGTAGCTACGATTTGATTGTTGAATATTAAAGATTTTGAATTAATTCTTGGTTATCATTATAAGTTACTTTTATATTCTTATTTTAGTATTTCATGCTTGATCACCATAGAAATAAATCTATTGTTTATTCTTAAAATTGAGAGAGGAGAGGGTAGATAGACCACATAATATAAAAATCTCGTTCTTCCATTGAGTAGATGTGTGTTCAGGAGTGACGTCCGGACGAACAACTTGCTTGGTTACGAAATAAGATGAAATGTAAATGCTCACCAGTTAGGCCTTCTATCCCTGCTCAACTATGTAGTTAGGCAACTAACTGGAGTAGGCGACTAGAGGTCGAGAGACCCGACTCATACAATTAACCCTGTAAATCAATAACTTGATAACCGAAATTAGTTTATTGCCTAAGATATAATACATGAAATCAAATGCATGTTGCAGCCCTCGAATTTTCCAACCATTGTCAGCAATCTTTTTATTTAAATTCTGAATTTTTTTCTCTATAAATAAAAATCAAACACTTTTTGGACTCTTAAATAAATAATTGGACTAATATAATTTAGTAAATACTTAATCGACAAGTCCGTTGGGTTCGATAATCTGATTCTTTTAAGAGCAACTATATTTCTTGCGTGACCATGTACACTTGCTTGTGCAATTTGTAGAAATATTAAGAGAATTAGGTCACGTGTAGTTCATGTGGGTATAGAGATGGAAAATGAATTGGAGAGTCGAGTGATGTCCCATTCAGATTACGGTTCGTGGCACCTGTTATTACATCGAAAATGATAAGACTAAAAGAAAGAATACAAAGTCCTATCTACTCTACTTGTCTTGAATCTCTTTCTTCAAGTCCTCCTTTGGATATTTAGCGATCACCTCACCTTCTTCTAGCTGGTACCTTAATCTCAAAATTTGATCTTGAAGTTCGGATTTGAAGAGACTTGAACTTGAATGTTGGATCGAGTTGTTAACACTCCCCCAAATGACAGTTTGTAAAATATTGTTAAATGTCGTTCTCTTGATTAGAAAGCTGAGAAGACGATTCTTGATATGTTGAGTTGTTACATGGGTCGGAAGAGACTCTAGATGTAAATGAGGACTTTATTCTTGAACTTCAGATTTGTGTATTGCAAAAAGACCTGCATGCCATGAAAACAAAACAAACGGAAAAAAAAAAAAAAATTGCCCCAAAAGTTTTGTGAGTTATTAATAAAAACTATAAAAGCCTATACTAGGCATAAAAATAATATTTTTTTTACCCAATACAGATAGTAAAACTAAAAGGGAGATTTGTGCCCAAAATGCAACCAGGTTATTATGTCCAGTGAAGACATGAAAATAAAATAGGGGTTTTTGTGTCCTATATGCGACCAGGGGTTATTGTGCCCTGTGAAGACATGAAAAATACAATAGGGGTTTTCGCTCCCTATATGCGATCAGGGTTATTGGTAAGACATGAAAAATAAAATAGGGTTTTTTGTGCCCTATATACGATCAGGGGTTATTGTTAAGACATGAAAAATAAAATAGGGGTTATTGTGCCCTATGAAGACTTGAAAGAATAGAATAAGGATTATCGTACCCTATATGCAACAAGGAATTGTTGTACCATGTGAAGACATGAAAAAATAGAATAAGGGTTATCGTGCCTTATATGCAACCAGGGGTTGTACTACCGTGTGAAGACATGAAAATAGAATAAGGGTTATCGTGCCCTATATGCAACCAGGGGTTGTTGTACCCTGTGAAGTCATGAAAATAAAGTAGGGGTTATCGTGCCCTACATGCAACTAGGGGTTATTGTACCCTGTGAAGACATGAATATAAAATAGGGTTTATCGTGCCCTATATGCAACCAGGGGTTGTTGTACTCAGTGAAGACATGAAAATAAAGTAGGGGTTATCGTGCCCTACATGCAACCAAGGATTGTTGTACCCTGTAAAGACATGAGAATAAAGTAGGGGTTATCATGCCCTACATGCAACTAGGGGTTATTATGCCCTGTGAAGACATGAAAATAAAATAGGGGTTATCATACCCTATATGCAACCCGGGGTTGTTGTACCCTATGAAGACATGAAAAAATAGAATATGGGTTATTGTTCCCTATATGCAACCAGGGGTTGTTGTACCCTGTGAAGACATAAACAATAGAATAGGGGATATCGTGCACTATATGCAACCAGGAATTATTGTACTCTTGTGAAGACATGAAATAAATTAGTGGTTATCGTGCCCTATATGCAACCAGCGGTTATTGTTGTAACACCCCAAAAACTAGTAGACTAAACTAGGGCCTTAAGTTAGGGTTCTAGAGTGTGATGTGGAAAATTAGAGTCGTAGATGAGATTTTACGTGCTTGGAATGAGGGCCTTAGTAGTTGAAAGTCAAGGCACGTGTTAGACCCCGTAGTTTAGAAGACTATCTAGGGTTTGGTTAAGGGTTGCAAAGGCAAGTGCCAAGCCAAGAGGGCAAGGCCTAAGCCAAAGGCAAAGGCTGCCCAACCTTGGCCAAGCACTGCCCAAGGTTCACGAGCCACTTCACGACCAGTGATCTGGACCACGGTCCATGGAAGTGCTCGTGAAGATGAGTTAGCTTGAGGGGAGGCAAGGCCTTGAGGCCAAGCTACTGCCCCAAGTCCACGAGCCACTTCACAACCAGTGGTCTTGACCACGGTCTTCAGAAGTGCTCGTGAAGATGCCTTAGTATTGAGGGAGTTTGGCAAGTTGAGGGGAACGACTGGTGAAGGGACCACGGGTACCACCACGGGTCGTGGTGCCTTTGACGTCTCGTGAAGAGGGGCATGGCCCCTGGGAAGGGGCTGCCTAGTCGGGGGCACTTAGGGAAATTCCAAAACATGTAGGTAATTAATAGGGTCATTTTATATGAGTTTTATTCACCAATTTAAGGTATTTTAAGCCTTTATACCCCAATTTTAAGTCACTTTATACAAGACCCAAATCAAAAACGCCAAATCACTCATCTCTCAACTATTTTTCTCTCTAGAAAGACCTCCATTGAAGAAGAAGCTAGAACTGGAAGCTAAGGTCAAGAACAAAGGCACCATTGTTGAAGGCTTGTGCTAGGGCATTGATTAAGGTATGTTTAAATTTTCATCTATGGGTTCTTCCACCCATAGAGTCCCCTTAGATTTCCCCTAATTTGTGAAGAAGAACCCAATCTAAGCTAGGGTTACTTCCAATGTGTGGGTATAGTTGGGTATGATTCCAAAGGGTTGGATAATACTTATTTATGGTTAATTTAGCATTGAATTGTGATATTACGATGAAATCATGTGAATTATATGGTTAACCCTAGTTTTTTGATGAGTTACATGTTTTGTGGGTTTATGCCATTAAAGGTGAAATTGAAGGTTCATGAGTAATCTTCCTAAATCAATGTCATGTGTAGTAATTGATCAAAGTTAGGATCATATAATTATGAATTGAACTAGACCTTGTTGAATATGAATGATATTGACTTGTAAAGTTAGAATTGAACCTTTATGATCAATTAGGAATAGAATCACCTAGTAATGAAAGATGTGATCAAAATACCTTGTAATCTACGTATAGCGAAGAGATTAAAAAGAAACCTTGAGAGTAAGGTCTGTGATCATGATAGCTAGTGCTTTAGGGTGAAGCTAATATGAATAACTATTGATGTAAAGGCTTTGAGAGTAATTTTTAAAAGAGAATAGAAGTCTAATAGGTTGGATTATGGTGAAAGGCATATACTCACCTAACCTATCTTGTGAATGCTTGAAAGTATGAAGTGATAGAATCACTTGAACATGGATTGATTGTCAAGGACCTTCTTCCATGAGTTATGAGTGTTAAGCAAGGTTTAACAAGTAAATCTTGAGGTGTATGCTTGGCCTCAAGTAGATATTGAACATGAGATGGAGTGTCACATAAGGTAGGGTCCGGGCTCCAAGTAGAAAGGAGAACCACACCTAAATGATGTGAGGATATCCAAGTTAAAGGGGGAACTCTTACGTAGTAGAGTGTGGGTTGTCTCAAAGTTAGGTCTCATGAGATGGAAGCCTTCACATAGTTAAGTTAAGGTTTATAGTAGCAATCTCCATATCCAATGAACTAAGACATGCTTAAAGAAGCAACTCATAGTGTTCTAAAGCATAAATGAACTATGACTTACTTAATGAAGTACCTCATAGTGTTCAAGAGTATGAATGGACTAAGACATGCTTAAGGTAGTATCTCATAGGGTCAATATAAGTAAGGAAGTTAGACATACTAAAAGGAGGATCTCTTAGGGTTCAACCTAACAATGAACTTTGATGTGCTTAAGAGAGTACCTCATAGTGTTCTAAAGTTAACAAGAGGAACTAGGTTCCAAACCAAAAAGCAATAGTAAGAGGACCTAAAAGTGGTACTTAGAATGATTAGTATTATGGGATGTTATGATTGCATTTCACAAGTATGACTAAGGACCACTAAGATGAGTTGAGATAGGGTTGTGCCATAGTTGCCTTCCTTGCTATAGTTGACCAAAGGTGAGATATTCCCTTAGTTATGAGAGAAACTAATAATGAGACCAAAGGAGGGTAAGTATGACTAAGATGACTTCAAGGCTATGCTTAGTGTGAAGGGTAGTATGGGATGCCTTTCATGCATTGCACAAGTGGGTTTTGAGGTTACTTAGGAGTATGGTGCCCTTATGGTAGAAAAACTTAAGACCTAACCATGCTTATAGATGATGATTAAGATGATCAAAAAGGGATACTTGGCTTGGGTAGTATTATGGGATGTTATCCATGCTTTGCACATGTATGCTTTTGAGGTTACTTGAGAATGGTGCTATTATGATATAGATGACTAAGAGTCATGTAAGCTTATATGATTATTACTTTATCTCCTATGCACATTAACTATGTCTTATGTTGACTTGTGTTTATATGATTCTTATGTTGGAGACCAAGTTATGACTATGATGATTATGTTATGACCTTGTTATTATCTCTTATGTTGACTAACCATGTTGAGATGCTCTTATGATGTTGTGCTAGCTTTCATACTTGGTACATTTTGTACTAATGCATATTTCCTACATTCTAATCAAATGTAGGGTTTCAGAGATTGGGTTGCTTTGAAAGCTAGGTTTCCAAGGATCAAGAAGAGTTGAAGAATTGGTGAGTCCTCATAGCTTTGAGGACGAACCCTTATTTATTGTATGCCATTTCTTATGTTTTAGACTTTATATGGGCTGCGTCCCAAGAATTTTTATTCATGAGTTTAAATAGATGGTTTGAGACAAAGTTTTAGTAAAGACTTCCGTTTGCTTATGAAAATATTTTTGATTGTATGGTTTTAAAGAAGTTTTAAATTTTCCCGTATTTTTCTATTATCTAATGTTATGATTATGCTAAGGGTTTTGTATGAGACCCCTTCGGGGTCAAGTACGCCATGTTACGTCTAGGGGTTATCCCTGGGTCATGACAATTATTCTTTGTGAAAACATGAAAAAAGATTTTTTTAATATATATAAAAAATATAAAAATAAAAAAATGCCCGAGTCTTTGAAAATAAGGAAATTTGAAATTGTTCTTTTTTCTTTTGTATTTTTTTTCAAAATGAATTTCTAGATAAATGTCTTAATTAATTTTTTTTTAAAAAACAAAGGAACTTTAAAACTCTTCTTGGACTTTATATTTTTTATTTTATTTTTTGTGATTTTTTGTTTTTTTAATTATATTTTTTAAAAATGACCCTAATTTTGATCGTTCAGAGATATAAAAAATTTATTCGGTTAAACCAAGCCCCATTGTAGGACTGTGCATATCTTGTCATAGCAAAAATCAGGTATAACGTAGTTTTAAACTTAAGATTAATTTTTTTTTTGAATTTGCAAAAAAACCTCTTCAAAAAGAGAGAAAAGAATTTATTCATGATCGACAATGTCTTGACTTTAGTTGGTACCCACTATTAGTATTATACATATGAATCAGCTTAAACCACATTCAGATAAATTTGAGGTCAACTTTGAGTAATCTTATAGTTTCAAATAGTACCTCAAACATACTTAGGTATTTACAAGATCAGTTCATCTTGCATAAATTAAGGGGTTAAATTATTCATAACCTCATGTTTCAAGTGCCCTCACAACAAATGCAATCCTACTCCATATAATAGAAGTATTCTAATCTTAGGACGTTTTAGAATTCACTCACACTCAGAAAGATGTTCAATGCATGAGATTGAGATACCATATGTTTGACCCTCATGTAAGCATCCACTAATGCGAGAACACATAAAATGGGATCAAATAGGACTTGTCATTGGCCTGTAATGTAGGATTAGGAAAGGTAGGATATTCATTTGGGATAAATTGACTATTTCCTTCATAAAAGTTGCATTATTCTCTCAAATGTTTTTCTTTTTTGCATTTGACCTTTCTTTTCTAGGAAGCTTCTCATCAATTATATTCGGTTTTGTTCTCATTTTCCCTCCTAGTCGTCATAAGTTTCTTCTTTTTTCATTCTAGCTTTTCTTTGTCTATTTTTTTTTTGTTTTCAATCTTTCACATATTCGATCTTTTCACTTTGTTACCCAACTTAAATCTTCGGTACTGTGTAGATAACTGATAGTGCGCTTAAGGTAGTGGAACCAATGGATATGCATTTATGCACAAAAGGATATATGTTACGATGTAGTAATTCAAATAAAAAGGATTCAGACTCAAAATGAGAGTTCTATGGAAAACATGTCATTAGGTCAGCTTGAAAGGCACAATCGGATCAAAGAAAGCCTATAATCCTTTCCCAAGTTAAATGTTGGTCAAAATTTTACCTCAACCGATATTCAGGTCAAGTTCTAGATCAACAAAGTCATGCTATTGAATTTTATATTTAAAGCTCACCACACAATGCACAAGAAACAATGAGGTCAAATTTGTTTTGGTCTTAACTTTAAACAAGATATTTTCTCAAGTATTACACAAGTATATCAAGAGGTACCAAAAGAAGTCTTATAGGTCACAAAAAAGTTGGTTTGTCTTACCAAATAGTTTAATACTTTGTTTTATGCATACTCTTAAGTATGTTGGTACCAATCAAGTCAAGTTTTTTTATTTTTTTAAAAAGAAAATCCTTTTAAAGAAACAATTATTTTTTCTCCTTTTTGTTTAAGATTTAAAAATAAGGAAGAGAAACATTTGTATTCGAAGAGGACTTTCCAGATTTTTCCTTAGTTGGACCGAACCTCAAAATAAGGTTGCCTACGTATCTTGTCAAAGCAAGAATCAGGCCATACGTAGTTTAGGAAGCTTGAAACATAGAGTAAGAAACCTTTTTTTTTTGTTTGAAGAAGGATAATACTTTTGTTTTTTTAATAAGAGTTAACAAAATTTTCATTTTTTTTGGACAAAGAATTAAAACCTTTTTTTTATTGATTTTTTAAACTTATATCACCAAATCAGTAGAGGTATGCCTGTGTATCTCACGTGGAGAGTCAGGTGTGCATAGATCTTAAATTTTTAATAAACATTTGTTTTGTTGTTGAATATGAATACAAACTTTTTGTTTCCGAAAAAGGAAATAATAATTATTTTAAAAAAAAATCTATTTTTTTAAAATTTTTATTTAATAAGAACAACCAAATGCTAGGAGAGTTGCCTACGTATCTCAATGATGTGAGAATAAGGTGCGTGTAGTTCGCAAATTTTTTTAAACAAACTTTTGTTTTGTTATTGAATATGAATCCAAACATTTTTTTTAAAAAAAATAATTAATAAGGAAATAACGATATATTTTTTAAAAAAAATCTTCTATTTTTTCATCTTATTGAATAAGGACCACCGAACCCTAGGACGGTTGCCTCCGTATCTCAACAATGTGAGAATCAGGTGCACGTAGTTCGCGATGTTTTTTGTAAATATGTTTAACTTATTGAAAAACTTTCTTTTATTTCAAATATCTTTTTGCAAATATGCAAGGACTAGACTATTTCAGATTGACTGAATAATAATAGATATTTAATGAAGATATTAAAATAAATTCTTCTAAATAATGTAACAAGTAGAATATAGTTAAGAATATGTGGGTATCAAGAAAAGGTTTTTGTCCTAGACAGACTCGACCCATGTGTCGAGCTCCATTAATTCAAACCAAATGCACATGATGCAGATAAAATAGATTCTATTAGAGATAATCATTATTGAGGATTGTTTTACTAAGTTTAACAATCTAGTGGAATAGGTGTCTAGACTGGCTGTAAAACGAACGGACAACTCGAATCAGGAAGGGACAACTTACCTGTAGCAGGGCTTTCAGCCTCACTGTTGGTCCTTCCCACCCTAAGACATGTGTTACTATAGAATCCTTCTCAGAAGCGTTGCCGCATCTCTGGTATCTCATGGCTCGGGAGCGTAATCGCATCTCCGAATAAAGTATTTTAAAAGACTTAGATTGATGTGTGAGAGAAGATAATTTATATTACAGTTCACACTATATCAAAACAGTAAATAAGCAAGTAAATAGAACATTAGGCCAACAAATTAAATACCAAAATAAATAAATAAATAAAATAACTAAACAATAAAGCCATATACAAGTAAATATTTATAAGCTCGAATTCTGGTTATCCCCAGTAGAGTCGCCATCTGTCACACACCTATACTTTTCCCAAATGAATTTTAAAAATAGAGTTTTTCCAATTAAAGTGACGTTTAGAAGAGGGATTATTTTATTTCCTAGTCGCCACTTGGAATTGAGTTTTGGTGTTCCAAGTCACCTTATTTAGATCCCTAATCAAAATAAAGTTGACTTTATATTCTATTGGTCTTCGAACTAGAAGTCTAAGTAAGGAATTATGTTGACCGAGAGGAAGGTGTCAGGAACCCCTCGAGTCTCGTGGTTCTAGCACAGTTTTTTTATCAAATTTTATATGACTTGACCTAATTTTGGATATATTATACTTATTAGCTTAATCAATTTACTTATATCCCGCCTTCTTTGATTTATTTTAAGCTGCTTAAAACTGTCTTGTCTTTATTTGTGTGTGGTGTATTGGTAGCAGCACTTTCCAATCTTGCCACAAATTATTTATTTATTGTTATAATATAATATATTGTGGATGTCCACTACATCAAGAAGTTACTCCATTACTTTACTCCATTATGAAGATAATCATAACCTCCATAACCTCCACCTTTAAAACCATTATTCTTGTAACATTTCACTTCTATAACCTCCCCCATAATATTCATGTTAATGTCATATTTATCACTAACCTTTTGTATGTATCTATGTTACACTATAAATAGAGACATAAGGGTTGATATTGTATACACTTGAAGACTTGGAATAAGAAGAAAAGCTCTTATCTCTTGTCTCCATATTTCTATTGCTTTCATCTTCTATATTTCTTCTCTTATTTTGCTTATGTTTTACAACACGTTATCATCACGATTGTTTTATTATTGAAGGATTGAAGCAAAGTAAATATAAAGAAGGTAAACATATTTGTGTTTATTTTTCCCTCAGAAAAAAGGTAAATTACTATATAATTTATTTTATATTTACTTTTGACTATGCATCATTAGTTTTCTTACCATCTCAAAATTATATAAGTCCAGCAGGTTGATCACTTATATATTTTAAAAGTAAAATTAGTTTTGTAAGTTAATAATTTGTAAAGAAATTGTTCTTTATGATCTTGTTTTATTAAAAGATAAGTTATTGAGTTATGTGTCATATACATATTGATTGGATTATCATTATTGGTTACTTTTGCACCTCTTTATTTTTCTTTATCTAAATATTTTCTTGTTGAGTTATTAATATATTATTTGTACTAACAAAGTTTGTTTTGTGGTTATTTTAAAAAGTTAAGTAAATTATGTTAATCTTCGTAATAATATTGAGAAAGAATGTTAAAAGGTTTTAATTTATTTTAACTTGGGACTTTTATATGATTCCAACATGTTGTTATAACTAATTGATTTTGTTCATTTTTCTTGTACTTTAAGTCAAATTCAAATTATATTTATGGTTTTCGATAATTATTTCTTTGGTAACGTATTTGGTTTATCAATACATTTATTGAGGGTAACACTGTGAATTCAAGTTTCACCGCACCAAGTGGGTAAGACACAGAGTTAAAGTCTCGGTGCACCATGATAGTAAAAAGTTGGGTTCAAGTCCCATTGATTTATGACCAAAGAGGTTTTTATATGGGTAAGACATTGGGCTTAAGTCCTAATGCACTATAGTGATGATATGATGATGACTAACATAAAGTTTTATACTTTTGACTGAAAGTCATGAAATTTGCCCAATTAATTTGCTCCATTCTCTTATGTGAATGTGGTATCAGTGCATAATATGTCTGAAAAATGATAAGTGGTTGAATGTGTCACGACCCGAGACTAGGCCCCAGATGCAACACGGCGTACTCGACCCTGAAGAGGTCTTATACAAGCCTCATAGCTCATTCATTGCATATATAAGAGAAATAGTACGGAATTAAAAACTTTTTATTCAAAACCATATGATTCAAAACATATCATTTGAAAACAGTTATACGCAAGCGGAAGTCTATATCTCACATGGCTATCTTAGACACAATCTTGAACAAAAGTAGGGACACGACCCTTTACAATAGAAATCTAGAATAGTCTATTACATGAAAAATGAAAGGAACTTCTAAACACTTGTCCTAGATCTATGAGGACATACCCAAAATGTCTTGGGGAACTCTAATCCAAGCTTCACAAGAGAATGCAATCACCTGTCGGAACCAACACTTTGTAGTAAAACATAGAACAAGAATGGGTTAGCACAATTAAGTACTAAGTATGATAGTCATGCAAAAACATGCTTAAAAAAGGACATTTATTTGAAAGTCATGCTTTAATGCCATTTTGGTAAAAACTTCTTGAACATGATAATAGAGGCATAATATTCAAACATATCCAATACACAAGTCATTACTCACATTAGAACATATGTTACACATAAACCATTTCATTTACCTTAACCCTTCAACTCAAGTAACCCTCAAGCAACACTTTCTGCAATGTATGGATAGCGTCCCATAGCACCATCCACACCAAAGTATTACCTTAAGGTCAGCAAAACTAAACTCACCATACAACCTTTCCATCCTTACACAATAGTTACACATAAGAGACATAACATTACATAAGACATAATCATCACATAAGGACCATCACCTAAAACTCTAAGTCACACTTGTGCCATGTGTATGTAGCATCCCATACTACTACTCACACTAAGTGCTCCTTTGAATTCACTATAGCCTAGGCACATTCATACTCAACAAGTCATAACAAGGAAGTAACTCATAAATACAATCCAAGTATAACATGCATTCTTACATTACACATATAAGCATTTAAGTCAACCATTCATTAACTTCATTAAGAACACCTTCATTCATTGGACATAAGATCAACATCTTCAATAACTTCATTACATTAAGAGTACCTCCATTCAATAGACATAAGACCAAAATTTTCATAAACATCATCATAAGAGTCCATTCATTTCATTAACATTATAAAGAACACACCATGACCCCTTTCAAAGCCTACTTGTGCAATTCATAGATGGCGTCCCATACCACCACCCACACTAAGTAGTACATCCTTGAGAAGCCATAGTTCATTAGTTTGTGGGGGTAAGCCTTAACCGAAATAGACCATGAGAGCTTAATATGGAATCCCGGTGTCACCCTCACCAGATAAAAGGGATTTCTACTTGCCTAAGGTAGGACCATCATTTTTATAGCTTAAGTGGATCCACTAGCTACACCTATGTGGGAACATAGTTTATGGGATAGAGAGATTGCTACTAGGCACCCCACCTCAACTAACGTATGAGTATCCATCTCAAGAGATTGCTACTACGTGCCCCGCCTCAAATAATGTATGAGCACTCATCTCAATCCATATCCACTCGGTGTTTGGCATTATTCCCCACGGAGTACTTGACATTCATTACATTCGTTCATTATAGGATAAGAAATTATTACTAGATACCCCGCCTCAACTCACGTGAGAGCATCCATCTCAAACCTAAATTTTGTTAAAATGGGATAGGGATTGTTACAGATACCCCACCTCAACTCACGTGAGGGCATCCATCCCAACCCAACATTAATTCATTGGAAAGCTCATAGATTCAAAGATGAGAATAGCCTTTCACCTAGGAATCCCATATTATGAGAAAGTCCTTTCACAACATGTCTTTTCATTCATTAGAGTACAATTGAGAATACCCTTGCAATAGACTCAACATTCATAATCATTATCATAGAACTTCATTCATTAGTCATTCATTCATACATGAGTGTGTGTGTATGTGAGAATTATCTTTCACATAACCATTATCATTCATACAATTGCCTTCTAAACATGATCATAATACATTCATAGTAATCACACACCTATAATTCTCATCATAATCATACATTAAGCATTCATACTTTGCCTTTCAAGGTCATGATCACAATGTACATAATAAGTAAACACCTCCACATTTCAAGTAGATCGACACAATTTGGCAAGAGTAATAGCAGAATTACAACATTCTATATCCATATCAACATAAACAATTCACATTCATATACAAGACATCATGATCATAACTCAATTCCTCATACTATGCCTTCAATGCCATGAATCCCAAATCATCAACACACCAACAATTTACTATAATTAAGGCATGGATAATGATACAATTTAATAACCCAAAGCAATCTATTCATAATTCATTCACAAGTATTGATGATCAACAAACACACTTCATAAAGGCACGATTTAGGAATTGAGAGAATTCATGGGTTCATAGAGTATTTTCATCATAAATCATCAATTCAACACCAACACAATCACAATTTGTCATGAGAAACCATTTGAAAATATTTGATGAACGAACCCATGAGATTGAGTAAAACCCAAGATATTCATAACTTGAAATAACCTTTGAATTGGCTCCTTGAATGGAAAATTAGGCAAGGATAAAGACTATCATACCTATTAGAAAAGAAATCCATGAAATCCCCTTAAAAACCTTGAAGAATTTGACCTTGGAAGATTGAAGTCTTCACCTCCAATGGAGGTTTCTAGAGAGAGAGAGCTTTTGGAGGGGAAGGGAAGTTTGTATTTGGGGTTTTGAAATAATGAAGTGTAAAATAGGTTTTAACACTTTTAATACTCTTAACATACCTTAATAAACTTAAAATAACCGTCCCCCACATAAACAATTAATTAACTAATTCCCAAAAGACCCCTAGTTTGGCCGAGCCAAACCAGATTGCACATGCATGAACCACGCCCTAGACTCATGGACCGTGAGTCCATTGATGGACCGTGTTTCTGGTCCGTGGTCTGGGGAAGCAGCTTGGTTTGGGGCCCCTTGACCTACGGAGACCATCCACAGGGCGTGGATGGACCTACGAGGTGTGGACCCCTTCCGTAGGTCATTCTATTTTTGGGCAGTCTTGATTTTCCTTGGGGTCTTGGGGGTTAAGCTTAGGGTCCTCCTCAAGGACCCCTAGGTTGGTCCATGGGGAGTCGTACCTTTACGTTTAACCCCTAAACCCCTAAACCATAGCTCGGGATAACATAAAACCACCTCGAACCTCATGACAACCTCATACACTCACTAGTTAGGCTGTAGTTTTACTTATTCGAATCTAGGGTCGTTACATTATCCTCCACTTAGGAACATTCATCCTCGAATGACACTTAAAACACATTAAGGGATTAACGACTCAAATAAGCAGCCCATCATGCATTCAACATTATAAACAATGCACAAAACTAGGAGGAAACATCAACTCCATATCAACAAGCTCAATGCAATACAATCAAGTAGGAACTACATCTACAAACTCATTATGCATGAAAACCTCAACATTTCTCATTTCATAGGAGGCATTACCTTCTCCAAGTCATATCATGCTCATCATACCATCATTAAGCTCAATATGCAATTACTCTCAAAAACACAATTAGGCATGTTCAACATTTAACCTCATGAAGCATATAGACAACTCATACTAGATGCACATCAACATGAGGAACATAAATCATGAAAGCTCATTTTCTCATTTAACAAGAATTCAACTAGAACATGCATAACATAAGGAGACCATGGAAACACAATATCACACATGACTCCAACGTATGAAGCAAGTCTACAAGGAACTCTTGGTCTCAAGCTTGAATAGGAATAGAAGGAAAGTGATAAGGTTATCAAAACACCCAACAACCTCACTATTCAACATACTATACCCAACTTAAGGGTAAACCCAACTAAGGTCAACATAAAACAACAAAAGAACCTCAACAAGACATCACAACTCTAAGGAACTATCAACTTACTGGTGCCTTCATCTAGATTAGCTCCTTTGTCTTTGTTAGCTTGAAGCACATAGAAACGGTTTTTCCATGGAGCATTAGCATCCGGGCCATCAAGAGAATCTTGGTTGGTCTCTCTCCCTTTTTGCATGAGTGTTACGCAATACCTCATCTTGTGACCCTTCTTTCCACACCCAAAGCCCCCAGTTGTGTCGGCAAGGCTCATGTTTATCGTGACCAACGACACTAACTACGGTTCGAGTGTCTACGATCACCAATAATATAGTAACCCAACCAGGGGTTGGGGTCGTGTCTCAAGGGAGCGGTTTTGAGAATTAATAGATAAAATAAAATCTAATTCTAACTAGTCGTAGCTAAAGATATAAATGATTAAAAACATTGTAAATAAAAGGGGGTGACACGAAAGTGTCAAATATCGATGAGGTTTTTGTCATACGTATAGCAAAAACAACAAATATAACAAGAAAATCAAGTATAGGGAATAGTTCTTGGGGTGTGACCGCAATACAAGTTGAGATAAATAGTTGGGTACATGCTTTCGATAGTAAATTTTCAAGATAATAGTGACTAGGCTGAGCTTTAGATGGAAATAAATTCCCTCTCGGGAAACTTACCCCGTTTCAAATGCGTTCCTCTCGGACACCCATTTGCCGCATGAAGACCAGCCTACACCTTACCCCACTAACTCTCTCGAGCTGAGTGTTATGATATGGGACTAGGGCTCACTCTCTCGGGCAGAACCTCATGTCGACCCACTCCTTAGGCCATCAGTCTAGTGGTCTTGGTTTCGCGACCTCCCTCTCAGGCAAGCTGAAAACACATGGGTGGCTTTGTATTTGCAACTACAAATCCATTAAATTAAACCACAACCACTAGGTGAAATCACCATTAAAATACATCTAACCTATCAGAAAGCAAGACCTAACAATAATATCAACACATATTCGCTAAATCACACCCCAAGAATGAGAGTTTTTAGCCACACATCAAGAAATAAAAATACACCTAAAATGATAATTAAATCAAATGGGTATAGGAAATTAAACCTTGATTTAAGCAAAGGAAGAAGAAATGGAGAAGGCCCACTTCCAACTTGGGGAAAATGAACTCCTTTCTTCAAGTTTCCAAAACTCTCTCCAAAACTTGAGAGTAAAAAGTACTAAAATTATAATGTAATGCTAAAACTGATATTACTAAAACTTCTAAAAACTGATAATAAAAATTTGATACTAAAATCTCCTACTCAACTAGTATTTATAGTACGCAAAATTATGTGTTGCGGCGGATCACTCGGCGACATTAGTCAGAATCACCGATCAATTTGATGATTCACCCTTTAGTGTAGTTCATTGCAGTCTTGCACCATCCTTCGGCATCGTCGTGCTCAGGATCATTGGGCGACATATTACTGCTTGGTGGACCTTCTCGGTGATGCACCGACTGCTCCCCTTTTCCGCCGACTTGATCCTTTCCTTCTGGGTTCATTACATTTGAACAAAAGGTGAAGTAAGAACTTTCGGCGACTCACCAAGTGGACTCGGCGATCCTCAGGTCTTCATTTTGTTGTTCTTTTAAGCCTTTTCGTTCCATTTTTGCGAAGTAGTGTCCATGCATTCCTTCAAACTTCAAATACCTGAAACTTAAAGGTTTTCATCACATATTAAGATAAAATAAGCATTTGAGGACACAATTTCTATTAAAATAAAGCCCTAAATGAGTCTAATTTGTGGACTCATCAACACCCCCAACTTAAACTTTTGTTTGTCCTCAAGCAAACTCAAGTTCAGTCGTTCAAAAATTGTGTCTTGAACAGTGCTACACAAGACTCAATCATGAATGCACACAACAAAACTCAATCTACTTATGCAAAGATTCAATTGTGTACTCAAATATTCAAGTTGTGACACACCATTACCAAAGATTCTCATGCTTGCAATACTTGCTACTAATGCAAGTTCAAGCTCAACAAAAGTATCTAAATGCCCTCACACAAAGAATGATTCCATATTCACACACAAGAGTTAATCAATTTAAGATCATGAATCAGATGCAACGCTCACACTCAAAAACAGGAACACAATGCATGTTTTCACCCATAGATTTGCCCTTGTTTTCCAATCGACTTTCGATTCGGCTTACTAAAGATCAAAAAGGTCTTTTCAACGCTTGTAATGGGGCTGAGTGCAAAGGAGTGGTCATTTAGGCTCAGTGACTTCTTCATCCTCGTGAGATGTGGTGTTCTCAAAACGTCCTTTTCCTTTCCCTTATCACTTTTTCTTTTAGTGCTTCGAAGTCATTCTTTCATTCACTCTCCATGTATTGCTTGGAAACTCAATTCCTTTATTCAAAACTTAAATAAATATATACAAATTTTTTTAGAAGGGTTTCCATTTTGTTTTGCAATGCAATGGGTTAAAGAGTCTTTTTCTTGCACTTCTTGACTTCTCCTTTTCCTTTTCACCACACCCCTAGCCTAAGTTGGCTATTCACTAAACCACAAATCAAGAGGATTATATGTAGTGGGTCAAGTAAGGTTTAGGGTTCATCAAGTTTCTTCCAAAGAAAGGTAAGGCTCAAGGGGTGTTCAAAAGAGTTTCACATGCTCACGGGTAGGTCACAAAAGAGGTATATGTCAACTTTGTCTCACACTCTTTAAAGTTGCCTAAGATCATCTCAAGAGGACACCTTTCTAAATCAATCAGACTAACAAGGAAAATTCTGGGTTTATTCATGCATAGTTCAAAGTAAGTTATCCACACAAGGCATCGAAACTTAAGTCAAACAAGACTACACACTTTCGCTAGTGTGCAATGGTCATTACAAGAGAATCAATTCGATAAATGGCTAATCACAACAAGATGCAAAGAGTTCACGTATTGTTTATCCAACTTTATTTGGTCTCGTCGTAGCCGCACATTCATGTTCGTTCGATTGAGAGCGCTATTCAAGTCATCAGTATTGATCGGAACTTATACTTAAATTTTGCAAAAGCACAGCCACTTTCAACATAAGCGATGGTGAAACTTTTCAAAAAACAAAAAAAATCAATTTTTCAGAACGGTCAAAATCATTTTTATAATTTAAAACCAAAAGGGAGCCATGAGCTCAATAATCCACAGAAAATAGTGTTAAAACAATTATAAACAGAACAACCCGAATATACACAAAACATGGAAATTTTCAACACAAAAGGTGTGGGCCTCACCCCACCACAAATAAAAGCAATTTGTCCTCAAATGCAATTAAAAGTGTTCAAAAGTAAAAGCATAATAAGACAGAGAGGGAGGTAAAGAAAGGTCCTGTCTATGCAGTCTCTCTCCCTGTCGGGGTCTCAGTAATTAGTGTAGCAATCTGTGCATGGGCATCAGTGCACGGGGTAGCCTCAGACGGAATAGCTATGCCAGATCCACTGGGAACTGCTGTGGACGTATCAGTCAACGATGTTTGGATCATCGGCTGCACAACTGCTCCTATAAGATCTAGCAAGTTTCTGAATATGCCCTTTTTTCTGCTCTCCTGTGTCTCCTCAGCATTCACAGATATCAACTCATCCTCAGTCTCTGCATTCGACTCTGCATTCCCTGCATCATCTCTCTGTACATCTTCGATAGTAGCTGCAGGAATCCCTGAGGTCTCAGGGGCATCCTCGTCATCTGCTCTATGCATGAGTATAGTGAAGTCGGTGGCCTTCAAATAGGCTACATCCTTCTTCAACTCTGTTATTTCAGCTTTTAATGCTCAAACCTCGGGTGTCTCCCCCTGTCTGTTCTCTCAAGAAGTGACTCTGGCAGTCAAATCATCAATTGTGATCCTAAGAGGGGTCAATGCAGTCAAGACGGCACTATCAAGCATACCTGGGATGGATCTCTCCAATCGCATCGCCCTCACATCCGCAGAATAGGCTAGTCACCCCATCTTCAGGATCATGGCATGAGTGACCCTAGTAGGATGAGAGGAAGAGGAGGCACCTGGGGTCTGAGAAGGGTCGGGTATACCTGAAGACTCTGAGGTCGGAATAGACGAAGGTTTCTCTGTTGGTACCGAGTCAACATTGACCTCTGGAAAATTATCTGTTGGAACTTCTCTCCTCCTATCAGCCTCCTCTCGTGTGAACTCGACCTCTATACGTCGGATGTCGGTGTAGGAAGATGGGGTTACCTCTATATCTCTAGCAGGATCTCAGGATACTCCAACACGCCGGCATAACTCAGTGATCAGAACAGGAAAAGGCAAAGACGTCTGTGTTTATTTGGCTCTCATAGCCATCTCCTATGAAACCAGCAGTCCCAAATCGATCCGCCTCCTGGCTATGATAGAACCAAGGCAGGCCTCCTTAGGGTGACGCAGGATGGACTCGTTCTGTGATGGCATGATAGTGCTGCTGATGAAGCCAAACCAGTACCGGGAGGCGATGTTCATATCTCTCTTCTCAATAGGAGCTCCTGCACCCATCCAACTTGGGGTGATGTAAAAAATCATCGGAGATAACCAACCCTTCAAGTCATCTAGGTACGAAACAATAGGCAAGCCCTGGTAGGGCAGTACTGAGTGCAGCGGTTGACCTAATACAACATTAATATGCTCGTTGTGACACTCCACCTCCGTGCCTCTTACCATAACCAACTTCACCGGTCGGAATTCACTAGCCTTTTTCTTATTTTTTGAGACCAACTCCCCATAGGCTAAGTAGAATTCCCAAACCCAGGAAGGGATGTAAGGGCCCCGTGGTCTAGTGAACTGCTCGTACTCATGATACCTGAGCGTGCCAAGCACCTCAGCATGCTTACCTTCCAAACCCTCCACAGATAGTAACTTTTCTTCTAGAATGGTTCGTAAACCATCGCCCTTTAATCTATTCAGCAATTAGGGTGGAGATGGAGCTATGGGGAGTGCAGGGGCCACTGGAGGTAGTGTCGAAGGTGGCACTGATTCAGTAGCAGGAGGAGTTATGGCTGATGGAACTCTGGTGGGTGTGGATTGATGTCTATCTCTGAGTTTATTCTGTCGGTGAATCAAGGGTTTTTTATCATCTGGCTCAGAGAAATCTGGTTCAATAGATAACCCTTTTCTAGCGATATGCTTCTTTCATTTGCCTTTATCTTCCGGTGGGAGATCTTGCTTTCTTTTTTGTAAGGATGTGATCCTCCTTCATTTATCGTGATTCCCTTTGTCTTTTTCTGAGGTGGCTCATTTAAGTTTGTGCGTACCATACCTGGAAAAGATCAAGAGATTAGGCAAAGCATAACACAACACAGAATATTTTTGTAGAAAGACTCGCTGATTCAGTCTGCGAGTCGCCAAACCTCTTTGGTGAGCTAGGTCGAGCTCGCCGAAAGGATTTTCTTAAACTTTAGGCAAATGGGCGTTGAAATAGTCTATTTGGTGAGTCACCGACTACTTTCAGCGATGACAAGGTTATCCGCCAAAAGATACAATGAAAGAGAGTATATTGGGCATGCAAAGGGCGATCTAATGTCCTATCAGCGAGTCACCAAAAACTTTCGGCAATCACGAATGTGTCTGCTAAAAGTAACACATTTTACAGCACTAAGGATGAATTAAGGGCGGTCTACAACCCATAGGCGAACCACCGAATCGTTCGGCGAGCTCTACCCAGTTCGCCGAATGACACAACGTGTCTATTTTTTGCCCCAACTCTCGAAACTGACCTTACGAGCTTCAAAATCAAAATCAAAGCATGTATACATGAAATTCACACATGACCCATACTTCCCATCACACCAGAGTACGCAAACTATTTCTGGTTTCGCCAATTTTGGCCTTTTAACTACGAGTACTCTTAAGAATGTAGTCACCCATTACAAGTTCATTCAAATCAAAGCATAAAACACTAAGGCATTCGAATATTAAAGCATTTTAGGAAATATTTTTGAATTAACAATAGCATCGCAATACCCTATTTCTATCAGAGAGGCTCAACACACATCATCCTAATACTATAATTGCAAAAGAGTGCAAAATTATCGCAAATAAGTTCGGAGTTTTAGAGACTAACCTTCGATGCTGATCAATTTGCTTTCTTTTTGAAATACTAGGCAACAAAGAAATCAAACCTCAAGAACTAATCACTGACTAAAATACTAATTTAAGGTAAAAATCTAAGTAAAAACACCTTTGGTGTGATTTTGAGGAGTTTAAAACGAGGGAAAGTGAGAGATTCAAAAATTTGACCTTTGGCCTTTTTATAACCGTTCAGTTCTCGGCCATTTGGCGATGTTAGTCTTGTTGCCGATTAACTCAGTGATGCACCGAACGCATATTCATCTAGCCAAGTTTTACAAGACGTCCTTTATTTTGGGGCCACAACGGCAGATTAGATCAAAATTGCCGATAGGTTCGGCGATTCGCCAACTGGATCCTTGGCTCGCCAACTTGCACTTTTCAACACCTTTCTCATTTTAACCTACAAAACTAACACACCGTTATTCTATCATGGTTTAAAAGTAGTAAAACTTTGGGTTGTCTCCTAAGAAGCGCCTTGTTTTACGTCGTGGCATGATGCAACTCTTGTTTCATTCTCCGTTATTGGGGTTAGCCCTAGTGTCACTAGGTGACCCCAATATGTCATTTTGTTGGAGAAGAGGCACTGCAAAACTCAGGTTTGACCTGACTAGCTCGATTGATCTAGAGTGAGATCCGATCATTTGGTTCAACACTTCAATATTCTCCTTCATTTCTTCCAACACCCGATCTTGATCGGTGATCTTTTGGAGAATGATTTGAAGTGTGTCCGCGACACAATTGTTTTTCATGTCTAGATTTCCTCCGCTCATGCGGGGGTATTTACTTACCTTCTCTATTGCATTGGAGTTCCACCTCTGAGATTTTGGTGGCCAAGTCGTTTAGCTCTGATGCCAGTGCGGTCAGCGTGAGGTCCTGTTGGACTCCTTGGCTCATTTCAAGTAATTTGCCACAACTCTGCTCAGCCATGCTCATCTAAGTGGACAAATTCAACGAAAAAGCAAAACTAGAAGTAAAGTTAGTGAACTACAACTAAGAAGAACAAAAAAATTACTTATGTAAGAATTCTCAAGTAACACCACTCCCCGGCAACGGCGCCATTTTGATGATTATCGTGACCAATGAAACTAACTACGGTTCGAGTGTCTACAATCATCGATAATATAGTCACTCAACTAAGGGTTGGGGTCGTGTCCCAAGGGAGCGGTTTTGAGAATTAATAGATAAAATAAAATCTAATTCTAACTAGTTGTAGCTAAAGATATAAATGATTAAAAACAGTGTAAACAAAAGGGGGTGACATGAAAGTTTCAAATAACGATGGGGTTTTTGTCATAAGTATAGCAAAAACAACAAATATAACAAGAAAATCAAGTATGGGGAACAGTTCTTGGGGTGTGACCGCAATACAAGATGAGATAAATAGTTGGGTACATGCTTTCGATAGGAAATTTTCAAGATAATAGTGACTAGGCTAAGCTTTAGATGGAAATAAATTCCCTCTCGGGCAACTTACCCCGTTTTAAATACGTTCCTCTCAAACACCCATTTGCCGCATGAAGACCAGCCTACACCTTACCCCACTAACTCTCTCGAGCTGAGTGTTAGGATATGGGACTAGGGCTCACCCTCTCGGGCAGAACCTCATGTCGACCCACTCCTTAGGCCATCAATCTAGTGGTCTTGGTTTCGCGACCTCCCTCTCAGGTAAGCCGAAAACATATAGGTGGCTTTGTATTTGAAACTACAAATCCATTAAATTAAACCACAATCACTAGGTGAAATGACCTGTAAAATACATCTAACCTATCATCAAGAAAGACCCAACAATAATAACAACATATATTCGCTAAATCACACCCCAAAAATGGGGGGTTTTAGCCACACATGAAGAAATAACAAAATACACCTAAAATGATAATGAAATCAAATGGGTAGAAGAAATTAAACCTTCATTTAAGGAAAGGAATAAGAATGGAGAAGGCCCACTTCCAACTTGGAGAAGATGAACTCCTTTCTTCAAGTTTCCAAAACACTCTCCAAACTTGAGACTAAAAAGTACTAAAGTTATAATGCGCTAAAACTTGTATTACTAAAACTTCTAAAAACTGATAATAAAAACTCGATACTAAAATCTCCTACTCAATGAGTATTTATAGTTTGCAAAATTATGTGCTGCGGCGGATCACTCAGCGAAATTAGTCGGAATCACCGATCAATTCGGCGATTCGCCCTTTGGTGTAGTTCATCTCCATCTTGCACCATCCTTCGGCATTGTCGTGCTCTGGGTCATTGGGCGACATAGTACTGCTTCACGGACCTTCTCGGTGATGCATCGATTGCTCCCCTTTTCCGCCGACTTGATCCTTTCCTTCTGAGCTCAGCACACTGGAACAAAAGGAGAAGTAAGACCTTTCGGCGACTCGCCAAGTGGACTCGACGAACCTCAGGTCTTCGTTTTCTTATTCTTTTCAGTCTTCTCATTCCTTTTTTGCGAAGTAGTGTGCATGCATTCCTTCAAACTTCAAATACCTGGAAAGTTGGCTACGTCGCACATCTGGTCGATCTCTTTTACGGCATGGCAGTTGTTATCAGCAGTCTGTCAACCTAAGTAACAAGGGAACCTCTTTACTGCAACTAGATATAGATGCTCATCATAATCTTTAGTTAAATTTAAAGTCTTAATTTCTTTGTGAATTTTGGTGGAAACAAAGTTGAAATTTTGTTTTATTTCAATTTTAAAGATGGCAGTCCTATGAAGGAGGCACATAACGATGAAATTGTGTCGGTGGAGCTTCCTGCACCTCCTCCTTGGAAAAAAATGGTACTCACAAATTTTTAATCTCAATTTTACTTGTAGCCATTATGTTTTTTATTTACACTACTAACTATGTTATTTTACTTGAACATACTCAATTTGCTAAAAAAAATCCTATACTTTTTTTAGTTTTTCCTTCCCTTGATTAATGGTTTCACTAAGTAGGCGTTTGGCCATGCGATATCATATCACGATATGGTATCGTGAGATGGAATCAGCGTTTGGACATGCAATTTTATGTTGATTCCATCTCATTATTCCATATCATGATATGTGATTCCATATTCTCCAAAAATCATGATATGGAATTATATGGAAATTTCATATCATGAGTTGAGATATTTTAATACAAAAATTAATCCACGAGTTTATATTTTTTTAAAACAACCCACATTTATATCTATTAACCATTTATTTCATATGTAAATAAAATTTATAATCACATCATTACTTTTTAAAATTTATTAATCTCACTGACATAAAATTTATTATTCTCACATCAACCGATTGTTGAGAAATAAATTTATTTTATGGTCTTAATAAGTGCACATTTATATTTTATGTGTAAGTTATTAGTATTTAATTACATATTTACTATCAACTTTGTTTAACGAGATAATATTTATTTTATGACTTTGCATTGTCTTGGTAGCACTATTTTTATTACTCTTACAAACATTATTTTTATGAAGTGCATTCTATAATGCTTCCAATTTATTTTATGTCCACTAAACTAATATTGATATATTTTTTATTTAGTAGGATTGTGTTGGTGCGATTGATGGACCATATATAGAAGGGGAGGTTCCTAAAGCGATGCAATAAACATATAGTAATCCCAAAGGAAGAACATAACAAAATGTCTTATGTGCTTGTTATTTTGATATGTGATTTACCTTTGTTGCTGCTGGTTGGGAAGGTACTGCACATGATAGTAAAGTACTAGAGAATGCACTTGTTGAACCAACGTCACAATTTCCATTTCCGCCACATGGTAACTTTAAATTACATCCTTAGAATAAATATTATTTATTTACACAAAGTTGTCTCATTTACGTCTCATATGGTTTTAGTAATTCTTTATAAAATATTTATTGGTAGATAAATATTATGTTGTTGATGTTGGTTTCCGAAACACAAAAGGTTTTTTTAGCTCCATACAAAGGACTACGCTATCATTTGCAAGATTACATTGGAAGTGAAAGAGAGCCTCAAAATGCCAAAGAACTATTTAATTATAGGCATTCATCTCTACACGATGTGATTGAACATACTTTTGGATCTTAGAAAAATAGATTTAGAATACTGAAACAACGCATGAACCATTACGATATTGATACACAAGTAAAAATTGTCATAACTTGTGCAGTGTTACATAATTATTTGTGAGAATATCAAAGTACTGATGAAATATTTATGATCTATGAGCATGAAAATATAGTTGTAGATGATATGGACCAACAAATGGCTCAAAGTAACAATGTTGGTTCGTCTTCTAGGTCCTATGATCGAGAAATGCAAGTTCAACGTGAGGAAATTGTCCGTACTATGTGGGAGGATTATATTAAATACTGGTACACTACAATTTATGTTCATTTTTTTATTAAATTAAAGTTAGATGAAATAATTACTTGAGTGGAGAATAAATAGCTTTTTAATAATTTATTATACGATTTTATAAATTTTTGTTTATTTGATAAGATTGAATAAACAATTGGGGCTATTTTAATAGTTTTACAACTTATGGAATTTTTATGTTTATGAGAAAATATACAACACAAAAATTCATATCGCATGTCCAAACAAAACTGCAATTTCATCTCATTCCATATCATGATATCATATCATGATACCATATCATGATACCATATCGCATGGCCAAACAGGCCCTAAATATGAGTTTGTTAACGAAAGCGTAAATATTTTCTATTTGTTAGATGATGATGGTATATATCCCTCACTTTTATAATGAGGTATATCAATTCTAAATCTCAAAACTAAGAGATAGATTTGTCCCTTTTCCGTTCCTACTATATTAACCAACTGGTCAGGCAGTTGAAAATAAAATTCTTAGAAGAAAAAAAACATTGACATTTTCTCCCAGCACATGTATATATTATTTAGTGGTGTTGGTTTGTTTTGTTGAAGTTAACATAAAATTCTTTGTATGTTGTTGTGTTTGGACTAGCAAAGGCTAATACCTTGGTCTCATTAGAAATTCAGCTTCGTACTCCCTTTTAAGATATTTTTGTTTAATTAATTTAACAAAAAATTTACTCTTATCAAGCAAATACACTCTTCTTCAAGCGTCTAAGAAATTCTAATGATTTGATCAATTTCATTTTGCATCCTTCTTAATTTTTCTACTTCAAATTTCAAGCTTTGCAAGTACCAAAATGGGTGAACAAAAGACACAAAAAAATGAATTAGGCTTTTGACATTTTATAATTAGGAGCAATGTCGATGACATTCATACAAATAGAGAATCTGTGTTGATCCTTATTTCTGCTGCGTGTTTGTGAATATAATAAAACTGTAGCCTCCCTCTGTTATTTGTCCATATATTTTCAACTTCGTGATTTCACATTGCAACTGAATACTATCTACATGTTGTATCCCTAGATAATTTTCTGCAATAATGTATTTCTGTTGCAAAATAGATTTTAGGGTTAAGGTAACTAATTTTCTATTGGGTTTTATATGTATCATTTACATGGTATGTGTTATATTTTAGGTGTTTTGATGATCCTCACAAATGTAGGGACCTGGTCCCTGGCAAAGTTCTCTCCATCAGATGCATAATGGGGTACAACTGTAAAGTAGTCCTGTCAGTCGTGGTTGGTGAAGCGTCAGCGTACCGAACCAATCAGAATGGACCAGGGTGTTTGTCCAATGGGTAATAACTCTTTATGATTGATATTTTAAACATGAAAAACACCATGTTAAAGTCATTCATTCAAAGGAGGAAGTCAGCCAGCAAGCCTCTTTAGGAACTCTCAAAGAACGCAGCAAGGGACCTGGTCCCGAAAAGTATGCGAACGAGAAAAGGATGAAAAGACAGTTGTCAAAAGGCTGCCAACTGATGTGGTTGGTGCACAACCTTTCATGACAGCAGGCCTTCAGCCAATGGTCTCGTCCCAAGGGTTTGTGTCCATTTTAATAAAGCCTCTTCTCCAATAACACAAAAACTGAAGATTTTTGACAAACAAAAACACACAAGCTAAAAAGGAAAATGCCATCTTCAAGGAAGAACAATACTTATACTCAACAAAAGGATCTAATAGAGTGATGAAGCTTCTTTGTTGAGTTTGAGTTTTGTGTCTATCATTTTATAAGTTTTTGAAACTTGAAAATTCTCAAGAACTCTTGGAAAGGTTAACAAAAGGTGAAGAATCATCCTCAAGAGCAACAAGGATTTATATCTTCTGTACTTTCATTGTAAATTTGTTCCTAATCTATAAAGGATTTAAATCTTGGATTCATTGTAAAAGTCTAAATCAGTTTAGTATAACTGATTTAGTGGGCAGCATTATTTGCTGCTTAGTAAAATTCTAGGTCATCTAGTTGATTTAGTGGGCAGTGTGACAACTTCTTAGTTCAATTCCAAGTTGTCTAGTGGTGATAGCTTAGTGGGAAGTGTGGTATCTGCTTAGGCTCATTAAGTAATAGAGTTATTACTTAGTTGTGAGATTAATAACTTCTTCTCACGTTGGTTGTAACTGGGTTTCACTTTTGCTTGAAGAGATTAGTGGAAACAGTTGAAAATCCTGTGAGATAGGTCGTGGTTTTACTCCCTTGAGCAAGGAGGTTTCCACGTAAACTACTTGTGTTGTGTTCTCATTATTATTTACTTTTCATTACTGTTCTTGCTGAGTCTAGGGACCAGGTCCATTGACTGATAGTGGATGCACGTATTCTATCAATTGGTATCAGAGCTGGTTCTCTCTAGCCGGTTGACACCAAGAGAGATTCATGTAGAAGAATGGCTGCTCCACTAAGCTGGAAAGAAGGTCAGTCTATAACGAAGCCACCTCTGTTTGATGGTCAGTACTATTGGTGGTGGAAAAAGTGCATGTTTGACTTTATAATGGCTGAAGATTGTGAGTTGTGGGACGTTATTTGTGATGGTCCCTATATGCCAACTATAGAAGTAAAATTATGGATGTCACAAGGGTCGCTCTTAAAACCTAATAGCAATACACTGACTTTGACAAAAGGGAAGTTGAGAAAAATCACAAGACAAAGAAGATCTTAATGTGTGGAATCAGAGCAAATGAATATGACATGAGTTCATCTTGTGAATCTGCCAAGGAAATCTGGATCCGCTTGAGATTAGAATACGAAGGTACTGAGCAAACCAAGAAATCTAAGATAGATCTCTTCACTACTCAGTTTGAAAGCTTCACCTTAGAAGAAGGTGAATCTATTCACGAAATATGTACTAGATTCTCCACTATCACAAATGAACTCATTTTCTTAGAAGAACCTATCACTATATGGAAGCAGGTCACTAAGATATTGGAGATTCTTCCCAGATCTTGGACTGATGAACTCGATATTGTCTTTGAGGCAGAGGATCCTGAAGTAGTATCATTGGATGCTCTATTTGAACATCTTTAAGTCCATGAGATACACCGAAGAATGGATAGTCGCACTCTCAAAGGCAAAAACAAGATAAGGTACCAGGTCCAGGACAAGTCACTAGCTCTTGAAGTGATATCTGGTGAAACCTCTGATGAAGATGAGGACATAGTATACATCACTAAGAAATTTCAGAAAATAGTGAGATGATATGAAGGTCTTCAAAAGGGAGGGAACTCCAGCATGGCTGCAAACATAAATGATTGTTGCCACAAGTGTGGAAAGACAGGGCATTTCATCAGAGATTGCCCCATGCCTACACTTGAATATAAAGACAATGTGAAGGCTGAAGGAGAAAATGACAAGAAAAGGGACATGGTTCCTGATGAGAGTCGAAGAACGCCAACTGCTTACTATGGTGTGAAGAAGGCCTTTGCAGTCTGGGAAGACACCTCAAGTGACTCAGAAGAGTTTGACCATCCTAAAGATGATTCCATGCTTGCAGTGAAAGATGATGATCTAACTATGATGAAATATTTGCCTTTATGGAAAAACTGATGGTGAAGAAGCTGAAGAAGAGGTAACCCTTTCTGACCTTAAACAAAATTTGCGAAGTCTATTATGTTAGAAGGTTGAGGAATCTAGCCGTTGTTTTGATTGACTCTATCATTGAGTTAACAAAAAGGATCTGATGAACAACAACCTAGATATCCTTCATGAAGAAAAGGTAGCCTTGGTTGATCAAATGTCTGTTGTGGAAGAACAATTGATAGTTCTAGAAGCTGAAAACCTAGAACTTAGGGAAAAAGTAAAGATGCTGAGTGAGAACTATGGCAGAAGAAAGGGAGAGGCCAACAACTTGCAAATCAATCTAGAAACCAGTTTGAATACTGCTGAAACAAAACCTGTTTTGGCCTTGGAGAGAAACAATCTCTAGGACCTGGTCCGTGTCAAAGAAGAACCGAACAAATCTCTTAAACGGACCAACTCTTCAAAATTACTTGCCAATCTTACCAGTCAGGGTCAAAATGATAGGAAGGGGTTAGGAAATTCAAGAAAAAGTCCTTACAATCTTCATAGTAAATATATGTATGTGTCTGATAATTTGTTGTGTCTTCATTGTGGTCGTGATGGTCATTTGAAGAAGGACTGTCCAGCTTGGAAAAGAACCTTAGATAACCTCTCAAACTATTCCAAACTGAGGAACAGGAAGAAGAAGGGACCTGGTCATTCCTCTGGTCCTAAGTTGAAGAAAATAAGTCTGCCTCACTGGACAAAGAATTCTCTTATCACTCCTTTGTCTGCTTACTGGGAACTCCGTGTCAAATGGGTTCCCAAGGCCAACAACTAATTTTCTATGCAAGTGAGATGAGGTAGCATCAGTTGGTGTTGGTTTATGAATAGTTGATTCGGAAAGCACATGACTGAGAAAACTAAAAACTTCCTCTCTCTCTCAAGGCACTTCAAGGTGGAGGTGTCTCTTTTGGTAATGGCAAGAAATGGTACATCTTTGTGTAGGCAAGAAAGTCTGTGGAATATTCTTTTGAAGGTGTGTACTATGTCAATGAGTTGAAGTACAATCTTCTAAGCATTTCATGGATTTGTGATAAAGAAAATTGAGGTACGCTCTTATTAGATAAATGGGTGGTCACAACTTGATCGATGATGATGCTGACAAGAAGGAGATACAAGAACATGTACTGCTTATCTAAACACTGCTCGTTGTAACATTCTCACTTCCTGTGATGCTTAAGGTGAGAATATGGTTCTGTGAGGTATGAGACTTATCCAGTTGAGCTCTTCTCTCCAAACAAACTTGTGTCAAGGGACCTGGTCCACGGTCTACTCAAAATACAATTTGCAGATGACAAAGTTTATGATGCTTGTGTTAAAGAAAAGCATATCAGGCCATCCTTCAGGTGGAATAAGAAGATTTTTAATCTTCCAAATAACCTTCAGGCTAAAGTGGTGAATGGTACATGTTTGTGACAAAAATGATGATATTGAGAAGTTTGATCTCAATAATGTTGAAAGAGTATTTGTGGGATATGTTTCCTCCAGCGAGGCTTATTCGGCATATAAAAATGTGTTCATTGAAAAGGATGTTCATATGATTTTTGATGAGTCTGGAAGAATTGACAAGTTGCAAAACAAAGAAGATTCTGAGATGGAAGAGCTGCTTCAGTATCAGAGAGATGGTCTAAAAAAGTGAGCTTACTAAAGAATATCATTTTCATGAATCCAGCAATCCCAAAGAAACTGAGGCAAATGATGAAACTGATGAGGGACATGGTCCAGTAGACAATGTTGAACAAAGCTGATGTAGTTCAAACTAATAATGTGAATTGTGAAAGTGAGAATGCAGAAGTTAAGCAAGCTCAGTTTGAAAGAAGCAAAGTATGCCACTCGGTACCGACAAGCTGACAGGTTGTCCAAGTTCCCTTTTAACAATGGTTTCAAAAGAGGTTGTGTTGCACTCATGAGTAGTGAGCATGATGGGAGAATTAAATTCTTCTTGGAGATGCAGATCAAGTAAACTTCTAACAGTACATCCGTTTGTCAAGAAATGTACAACAAGGTGCTGAAGAAGTGTCATATTATGGACGCCAAGACAATTGACACTCCCATGGCGACCAACTCGAAGCTGGATGCTGATGGATCTGGTACAGATGTAAAAGATACAAGTGTTAAGATTTATGCAAGATTCCAAGCTTTTCAACAGAATCACATTTGAAGGCTGGTAAGAGAATCCTAAGACATTTGATGAAGACAGGGACCTGGTTCTACTCTATCCATCAGGAGATTTTGTGTTGAGTGTAGGAATATGGTGATGTTGATTCTGCTGGGTATCAAGCTGATAGAAAGAGCAGGAATGGCTCATTTTCTTGGCTCATATCTCATTCATGGGGAATAAAAGACAAGATTTTGTTGCTCTTTCAACAACTGAGGCAAGGAATGTAACAGATGCAGGCTGGTTTGCTCAACTCTTGTGGATCAAACAATAATGTGAAGTTCTTAGAGTGGCTCCTCAGGCTATCCCTCTCTTATGTGCTATCATGAGTGCTCTCACTATTGCCAAGAACTCAGTCCACCATAAAAGGACTAAGCATATTGATGTGAGACATCAGTTTCTGAGGGATCATGTTGAGAAAGGAAATATCATCTTGTAATTCTGTAAGATCAAAGATCCAATCGCTGATATCTTCACAAAAAGCTCTGACGAGGACCTGGTCAAGAAAAACAAATTGAAGTTGGGGATGCTGAAATTGAACTGAATGGATCATGCCTGAAGCAATCAACCCTCTCATGACTATGCAAAGGGAGCAGGTATCCTTGTTTTTCAGTTATGTATGTTTTAGCAAATTCAGTCTCATACCTTTTGTAGGTATACACATATGGTAGACTTGCTAAAGGAAAAGGGAGGTCAGGATAGATCTAGGTAATCACATTCAACCTACAGAGAGTGACTTGATCCGTTCTCGAAGGTTAGCACTCTTAACATTGCATTTTGAATTATGCATGAGAACCGGTGCAATTGTCACATGTCTAATCGGTGTGCCATCTTTTGAATACCAAGATGACACTTGCTTCCATAGGATACACTCTTCCACTTCCCTTGTACTCCAGTTTCTTTCCATCTCCCTAGAAAATTTAATTTCACTTCCTATAATCAGGAAATTTCGAAACCCTTTTTTTCTCCTCTCTCTAAAAAACCTTCAAATGGTTAAACCGTTGTTCCTACTAGAGAATTTTCTGATAAAGAAATTTTTGAGTGTGACGAGGGACCATGTTCACCAAGAAAAAAGGAAGAAGGTGAAAAAATTATGTTCAAAAAGGAAAAGGTTGACATTCTGAGAAATCAAAGTATTATGAATAAAAGGGTGTCTGATTTACAAAAAAAATGACGATGAATTTTTTTTGAAATGGTTCCTAAATTATTGATCTATTCATCATAAATAGTCATAGGATCTTCACCATTCCAGTGGAACATAACTTCATACATAGATACATGAAAAGTAAGCACCTCCACCTTTCAAGTGGATCAACAATTCATATATGAGAATCTTAAACATAGAATACCTTCATACATTGCCTTCAAGGCTATACTTCAAGATTCCATACATACCATCTACCCCTCAGGGGTCATAAACCATATCTTGAAATTACACTTAGAATTAGTACTTTAAGTATGCAATAGAAAAGATTAATAGACTAAATTAACATAGATACAATTTCAAATATTCATATTGCATCAACAAACCCATCTCAATTTCATAAAGTTGGGGTCATGGGGAAACACATGGGTTCATGAGAAATTTCACAATAAAAACCCTCATTAAACATCATATTCATCATAATATAGGAAAATCAACATAAGGAAATCATTTTAAAGAAGAAACCATGGCTAGAATCAAAACCCTAGTTGTTGGACAAATTCCCAATTTTGAAATTAGAAGTTGAAGGGCTTCATGGAGAAAGAAATTCCATGAATGAAGGTTCCCATACCTTGATTGAATCTTTGCCACGAAATTGGAGTAAAAACCTTAGAGCTTGAACCCTAATCTTGAAGCTTTTGGTGTTCTTCAATGGAGGAACTTGTAGAGAGAGAAATATTGAGAGAAGTGGATTTTGGGAGAACTATTTGGGTGTTTGTATTTTTGATTTGAGATTGGGTTAAAAATGACTTAAAACAATATATAAACCACCCCCTAAAATACCCAAAACACCCCCACACTGGTTGGACTTAAAAAGGAAAAATCCCATTTGACCTTCATTTAATGGTCTCCGTGAGGGACCAAGGACACTTATACGGTCCGTGAAGAGCACCACAGGCAGTGGTGCTTGATACGCTCAAATTACACCTCCCTAAAAAAGCATAAGCGATCATTATCAAGTAAAGAACCCAACTTGTAGGTTGGGGTCGATCCCACGAGGAAAATGGTTTACACTTTACTTTAACCAACAATTATATTCAATTAGTCAAATTACTTCCAAAAAAAACAAGTAATTAAAGGGTTTTTTTTTTATGAAACAAATTGTAAAAATTCAATAAGTAACCAGTAATCAAAAGTCAATTTTGGTTGTTATCAAGATGAGAGAATTAACTAGGGTATACGTGTTCCCCACAAGCTCATAACGCAGTAATCCTAGTAATAGCAATCTTTTCCTAGTGTACTACATGCAAAGTGATAAGTTAGGTATCTCTAA